>JAFMOD010001568.1:22692-68068 GCA_019802435.1 Corydoras maculifer
CAACACCACCACTCTCTCAACACCACCACTCTCACAACACCACCACTCTCACAACCCCACTACTCTCACATAAGCACCACCCTCACAACACCACCACTCTCTCAACACTACCACTCTCACAACACCACCACTCTCACAATTCCACCACTTTCACATAAGAACCACTCTCACAACCCCACTACTCTCACAACACCCCTACTCTCACAACACCACCACTCTCGTATCATCACTACCCTCACAACACCACCACTCTCGTAACATCACTACCCTCACAACACCACCACCCTCGCAACACCACCCACACAATGTCACCACCCTCACAACCCCACCAATCTCACACCACCACCACCACCCTCACAACATCTGATATTTGTATATAAATGATCCAGAGGTAACATGGCGACTTGCCCCCCTGCTCGAAGCTCCGTTCTGAGTTCCCCTTCATCAAAGGCACTTTATTTTTGGACTGTAATGAACCATAATGACTGTCCTCCCGGTTCCTTCAGCCCCGACTTCAAAAGGCACCTTGCTGCGCTCGTCCGTCTCCTTCTTCTCTTCACTCACCCTGAACCCGAGCCACCCAGAAACCAGGCAGTGCAATTACAGCGGCAGCACAGTGCAAGGCTGGAGAGAAAGTTCCTTCAGATCTCCGTCGCCAGTTTATACGGTTTGCAACAAAACAATTCCCTACTTTTCAGAACTTGCGACACGCCGGTTAGACCTGCATTGTTTGCTGGTTCGTCGTTCGGGGCAAAGTCCGCGAAAGCAGCAAGCTGGGTTTTAGGATGAGTTTAATAAACATCCATCCATCCATTATTTTCGACTTTAGCCTCTACTAGGGTCGCGGGGGGAAGGGCGTTCCCCATGCCCATCCAGGGGAGAATGTTTCAGGCGCTGGGCAGATACACCAAGGACAGGGCACCAATCTATCACTCACACAAACACACACTATGGGGCAATTCGGACTATTCAATTGACCTTGATCCATGTTTATGGACTGTGGAAGGAAACCGGAGAACTTGGAGAAAACCCACGCGGACACGGGGAGCACATGGAAACTCCACACAGATTGGGATTCGAACTGGGAATCCCTAGTGCTGAGAGGAGAACATGCTAACCACTGAGCCACCCATGTTCTCATTTGTAAGTCACTTTGGATAAAAGCGTCTGCTAATGACTAAATGTAAATGTAGATGGATCACCCTCAACTAGGGGAACCACAGTTCCCTACTCCTTCCAGTTCTACACCACACCCAGGATTTTGATCTCATCCACCCCAAACCCAAACCTTAAGCTTTCTTCACTCAGAAACCCAATTTTTGACACATTTTACTTAGAAACCAACCACCTTAATGCCCCACTTTGGACTCAACATTCCATTCTCCACCTTCATCCCTTTACCCAGAATCAGATCTCTTCACCCAACCCTCTCAGGACCTAACTTTCACCCCCACCGCTTTATTAATCCAATGTCCACCATCTTAAACTGCTCGACAGACAAACAAACAAATGTCCCATCCCACCCAGGTCCCAACCTTCGTTCCCCTGAGCCGGGGCACATCCTTCATCCCTACATCATCCAGCACTTAAACATTGTGCCTTTGCCCCTCATGATTAGCCCTCATTTTAATCATTTTACACAAAGACTGTGAGTTTTATTAGAACAATGATGTTAATTATGCTTCAAACACCCGCATTTCAAAACATTTACTAATTATAGCTCTCAGCACTTGAGCGGACGTAATAATATGCCCTGAAGAAACATCAACACACCAGCAACTAGCAATCTGTGGCTATTTCTTCAGCAGTGAGCACGGCGAGAAGGTTAATAGTTGACACTGCAAGTGTGTGGGATGTATAAATAATGTCCTACTATGTGCTATCTGTTTGGCTCGGCGAGATGCGCAGTGTGAAAAAATACTAAAATTATACAGCTGCACTTTTCCTGCATCCCTCCAGAAACGGATGCGGAAAAACAACACAGTTTAAGGGTTTGCTGAAGCCAGGACTGGAACACAAAGCAAGAATCCGCAGTCAGACTAGTGTTCCTGGATGAAGGACAAGCATCGTCGAAGCTCTGTGTGTTTGGCTGGCGGTGATGAGATGAGATACAGATTTAAAAAATGCAAAAAGAGACAAGAGAGAGAGGAAGATACAGGTGAAGAAATGCAAAGAGAGACACTAAACAGACACAGAGAGGAAGATACAGGAAAAGAAATGCAAAGAGGGACAAAAAAAAGACCAAGAAATGGGGATCCAGATAAAAAATGCAAAGAGAGACACAAAAAAGACAGAGAGAGAGAAATACAGGTAAAAAACAAAAAAGGAAAAAGGGACACAAAAAAAACATCTGGAGGACATGTCGGGACCTGGGTAAGGAGTAATGGTTGGGTCAACAATTGTCAATATAGAGGTTAGATTAGGGATATTGACTCCAGGGTTTGCTTTTGGGTATGATGGGTATGGGAAGGTCTCCAGCTGTGGGGGGCATGTCTGGTTCTGGGAAGGGGTCAAGGTCCAGTCCAGAATTGTTGATATACAAGTTAGATCAGGGATATCGATGCCAGGGTTGGGTTAAATGGTCAGTATGTGTGTAGGCTGGGTATGGGAAGGTCTCTAGTTGTGGGAGACATGTCCGGTTCTGGGTGAGGAGTAATGGTCGGGTCAACAATTGTCAATATAGAAGTAAGATCAGGGATATTGACTCTAGGGTTGGGTTCAATGATCAATTTCTTGGTTGGCGGGGTAGGGGAAAGTCCCTAGTTGTGGGGGACATGTCTGGTTTTGGGAAAGGGGTCAAGGTCCAGTCCAGAATTGTTGAGATACAAGTTAGATCAGGGATATTGACTCTAGGGTTGGTTTAATGATCAATTTCTTGGTTGGCGGGGTAGGGGAAGGTCCCTAGTTGTGGGGGACATGTCTGGTTTTGGGAAAGGGGTCAAGGTCCAGTCCAGAATTGTTGAGATACAAGTTAGATCAGGGATATTGACTCCAGGGTTGGGTTCAATAATCAGTTTTTAAGTATGATGGGTAGGGGAAGGTACGATCTGTGGAACATCCACCTTAAGCACTAACTCACATCACACGCTAATAGACATCTGTAAAGTGTCACTAATACAATGTAGTGGCAGAGTGGATGCTGTGGACCAGACAGGAGGATAAGAGTGTGTAGATCTTCATTCTGCGGTGGCAGCTTGGTTCCTTTTGTTCCATCTGATATGAGTTTTCCTTCATCATCTGCCTCCCTTTGTCATTCATTCAGTTTAAATGGAGATGCCTGGTGCAACTACCACTAGCACATGCTGGACGGGGGGGGGGGGGGGATACAGAGACACACAAGGTGACAGAAAGAAGGAGACAAAGAGAAAGTTAAGGTCAAGAGAAAGTTAAGAGAGAAATGTAAGGAGACATAGACACTGTCCTTACACTGAATGTAATAAGAAAAGGAAATAAGTGAGGGGGGGGGCTAGAGATACAGGTAGAGAAATATAAAGAAAAACTAAGAAAGGCAAGAACAGCGAGATATATATGAAAATAAATAGACATGAAAAAACATAGAGAGTGCCAGCAAGCAGAGAAACGCAAAGAAATGCAAAGAGAACCACAAATAAGACACAGAGAGGGAGATACAGGTAAAAAAAAATGCAAAAAGGACACAAAAAAGACAGAGAGGGAGATAAAAATTAAAAAAAAATACAAAGAAAGACATGAGAGAGAGATACAAGTAACGGAATGCAAAGAGAGACACCAGGAGAAAAAGATAGAAAGGTAAAAGAGAGATAGAGACTCAGGTAAATCTAATGCAAAAAGACAAAATAGATAGAGAGAAGTACAGAAATACAAAGAGAGACACAAAGAAAGAGAAAGAAACAAGTAAAGAAATGGAAAGAGAGACACAAACAGACACAGAGATGGAGATGCATATAAAGAAATGCAAAAAGAGACATAAACGAGAGAGGGAGATAGAGGTAAAGAAATGCAAAGAGAGACACAAATAAGGCAGATAGAGGGGGATACAGGTAAAGAATTGCAAAGAGAGGCACAAAAAAGGCAGATAGAAGGAGATACAGGTAAAGAATTGAAAAGAGAGACACAAATAAGGCAGATAGAGGGAGATACAGGTAAAGAATTGCAAAGAGAGGCACAAAAAAGACAAAGAAATGGAGATACAGGTAAAGAAATGCAAAGAGAGACACAAAACAGACACAGCGAGGAATAGAGAGAGGGAGATACAGGTGAAGAAATGCAAAGAGAGACACAAATAAGGCAGATAGAAGGAGATACAGGTAAAGAATTGCAAAGAGAGACACAAATAAGGCAGATAGAGGGAGATACAGGTAAAGAATTGCAAAGAGAGGCACAAAAAAGACAAAGAAATGGAGATACAGGTAAAGAAATGCAAAGAGAGACACAAAACAGACACAGCGAGGAATAGAGAGAGAGAGATACAGGTGAAGAAATGCAAAGAGAGACACAAATAAGGCAGATAGAAGGAGATACAGGTAAAGAATTGCAGAGAGAGACACAAATAAGGCAGATGGGGCAGATACAGGTAAAGAATTGCAAAGAGAGACACAAAAAAGACAAAAAAAATAGAGATACAGGTAAAGAAATGCAAAGAGAGACACAAGAGAGACACAAAACGGACACAGAGAGGAAGAGAGAGAGGGAGATACAGGTAAAGAAATGCAAAGAGAGACACAAACTGCCACAGCGATGGAGATACAGGTGAACAAAATGCAAAGAGAGACACAAAAAGGACAGAGAAGAAGACAAGTAAAGAAACGGAAAGAAAAACACAGACACAGAGATGGAGATACAGGTAAAGAAATGCAAAGAAACACACAAATAATGCAGATAGTGAGAGATACAGGTAAAGAAATGCAAAGAGAGACAAAAAAGCAGATAGAGAGAGATACAGGTAAAAAAAAAAAAAAAACAGGTGAAGAAATCAGCCTGTATTTATTTAGAAACCCTTTAAATCTGTGATGTCACAGCGGCTTAGAAAGCAACAACGTTCTGTTTGAATTACCTCCACTGGGTTTTACTACCTCACTGAATGAGGTACTACAGTAATTCACAGCTAAAGCTGAAAAGTCGCAATATGAGCCCCAGGAGTTCTGCGGGGCGGGGGGGGGGGGGGTTTGGGGGAATCAGCCACTGGATTTACAGCACCGGCTGCAGGTATCGGCCCGATGAAGCAGTCTGCCGGGGTTTCAGGAGCCACGTTAAAGACAAGGGAAATGCAAAGAGAGACAAAAATAAGGCAGATAGAGGGAGATACAGGTAAAGAATTGCAAAGAGAGGCACAAAAAAGGCAGATAGGGGCAGATACAGGTAAAGAATTGCATAGAGAGACACAAAAAAAACAAAAAAATGGAGATACAGGTAAAGAAATGCAAAGAGAGACACAAGAGAGACACAAAACGGACACAGAGAGGAAGAGAGAGAGGGAGATACAGGTAAAGAAATGCAAAGAGAGACACAAACTGCCACAGAGATGGAGATGCAGGTAAACAAAAAGCAAAGAGAGACACAAAAAAGACAGAGAAGAAGACAAGTAAAGAAACGGAAAGAAAAACAGACAGACACAGAGATGGAGATACAGGTAAAGAAATGCAAAGAGAGACACAAGAGAGACACAAAACGGACACAGAGAGGAAGAGAGAGAGGGAGATACAGGTAAAGAAATGCAAAGAGAGACACAAACTGCCACAGAGATGGAGATGCAGGTAAACAAAATGCAAAGAGAGACACAGCATCGAATAACAATCAGATTTGATGAATTTACAGCAGGGGTGCCACACTTTTCTGGCCCGAGATCTACTTTTCCATTGGACAGGTCATCGAGATCCACCAGGGGTAATAATTTTTTTGGGCTTTCTAGGCTTCAGATTGCCATTTTCACAGAAATTGCAGGATATAGCATGGTGAAAACTTGGTTTTAGTAAACGCAAACGACCAAACACAATAGAAGTGCAATGGCTACCTGGCAAATCAAGCAAAGGCATTTTGAGTTTGACATTGCAAAAAATTATTCAAACCCCCCAACAGAGAAGTCCTTCACTCATCTTGTGTGGAGAGAAGTCCTTTACTCATCTTGTCAGTCAAATAAAGAGCAAAAACACAAACAGAAACTATCTAATGTAGATGATTCGCGATGCAGTGCTTCGGATTTAAGCATGGATGCGTGGCAACATGGCGGTTTTTCGAACAGCGAGAGTGACGGGGAGGGGGGGGCAGCAGACCGCTCGCTTGCAGAGATCGCGTTTCGGAATGAATCACATTGTGTGTTAAAATACGTGTGCGCGTGTGTATAAGCGCTTCTGATACTGTGCTGTAGAAAAAGCGCTGATACGCGATCTCCATCGCGATCGACTGATCGACGTATTGAGCACTCCTGATTTACAGCATAGTTGGTTTTCTCCATAACTTCTGACTTGTGATGTTCTCATTTGTAAGTCGCTTTGGATAAAATAAGTTCTAACGACTCCAGTTATCTGGTTACCGGAACCCCCAAAACCAAGGACTGGATTAAGCAACTAGGGCTAATTGCTGGAATCCTGATCCTGGTGATAATTACATACATTTACATTTAGTCATTTAGCAGACGCTTTTATCCAAAGCGACTTACAAATGAGAAACCAACTATACTGTAAATTTATCAAAGCTGAATGTTATTCGATGCGTTGGCACCCCATCCCCCCCCCCCCTTTCCTTTTTTTTTTTTTTTTTTTTTTACAACAGGTATTTGACAAAGAGATGTGTCTTCAGTAATTTTTTTAAACTATTCAGTGATTCTACCTTACAGACAGATTTGGGAAGAGCATTCCACCATTTTGCAGTGGTGGACGCCACGGAGAGAGACTTACTTACTCGGTGAGGTGGAATCGTCAGGCGGCAATCATCGCTGGAGCGAAGAGAACGATGGGGTGAAGGTAGGAGGGGGAGGATCCGGAAATGGTTCTGTATGCTAGAGTCAGTGACTTGAACTGAATGCGAGCAGCTACAGGAAGCCAATGGAGGGAAGTGAGTAATGGAGTGACATGTGCTCGCTTGGGCTGGTTAAACAGAGTTTTGAATCAGTTAAAGAGGTCTGATTGTGGAAGCTGGGATACCGGCAAGTAGCGCATTACAATAATCGAGCCGGGATAGAACTAGGGCTTGAACAAGCAGTTGGGTAGCATGTTCAGTCAAAAAGGGTCTGATCTTCCATATGTTGTAAAGGAGGAATCTACAGGAACGGGCAGTTTTGATCACATGATCAGAGAGTTTAAAGTGGGAGTCTATTGGGAAGCCAAGGTTCCGGACCGAATCTGTAGGGGAGATTGTGGCGCCATCAATTTGGAAGGTCAGGTCGTGATGGATTGGTTATTAGAAGGTTAAATACATAGCCAGGCGGCACGGTGGCTTAGTGGTTAGCACGTTCGCCTCTCAGCAGAGGTGTTCTTCCCTGGATGGGCATGGTGAACCCCACCGTGACCGTAATAGAGGATGAAGCGGGTGATAATGAATGAATGAATGAATGAATAATTTCACATTTGGCATTTAGCACGTTCGCCTCTCAGCGCTAGGGATTCCCGGTTTCAATCCTCATCTGGGTGGAGTTTCCATGTTCTCCCCGTGTCCGTGTGGGTTTCCTCCGGGTTCTCCGGTTTCCTCCCACAGTCCAAAAACATGGATCAAGTCGATTGAGTTCTCCAAATTTTCCCATATAGAGTGTGTGTGTGTGAGTGGGTGTGTGCCCAGCGATGGATTGGCGCCCTGTCCTGGGTGTATCTTCCCAGCGCCCGAGACGTTCTCCCCTGGATGGGCATGGGAAACCCCCCGGCGACCCTAATAGAGGATAAAGCAGAAGATAATGAATGAATGAAAAAATACATAGCCCATCTCCCCACTCGGCACACACTCACTCACACACAAACGCATTCTATATGGGGCAATTTGGAGAATTCAATTGACCTTGATCCATGTTTTTGGACTGTGGGAGGAAACCGGAGAACCCGGAGGAAACCCATGCGGACACAGGGAGAACATGGACACTCCACCCAGATTGGGATTCGAACCGGGAATCCCTAATGCTGAGAGGAGAACATGCCAACCACTAAGCCACCGTGCCGTGCACACTCCCCAATCATCCATCCATTATCTTCCGCTTTATCTTCTATTAGGGTCACGGGGAGGTTCCCCATGCCCATCCAGGGGAGAACATCTCGGGCGCTTGGCAGATACACCCAGGACAGGGCGCAAATCTATCACTGGGCACACACTCACTCACACAGACACACTCTATATGGGGCAATTTGGAGATTCACTTGACCTTGATCCATGTTTTTGGACTGTGGGAGGAAACCGGAGAACCCTGAGGAAACCCACACGGACACGGGGAGAACATGGAAACTCCAGTGAGAGGAGAACATGCTAATCACTAAGCCACCGTGCCGCCCACACCACCAACATAATTATGTTCATTTAATTACAATTGTAAAGAGTTGACTATTATTTTCTACGCCGCCGACAAAAATGCCTACTAATTAAAGGGTACTCATTCTAATCAAGTAAAACCTGTTTAGGCTGTTTAACCTGTTTAACCCGTAAATCGGGTTGGAATGAGTTAGTATGTAATACCCCGCCTCCTCCGACCGTCACCTTATTAGGAGATAAGGTTCGAATCTCGATCTGGGTGGAGTTTGCATGTTCTCCCCATGTCTAGGTCCTCCGGGTTCTCCCCCCACCATCTGAAAACTTGGGTTCAAGGTGAATTGGCTGCTCTCAATTGCCCTTATGTAGTGTGTGTTTGTGCCCAGCAATGGATTGGCACCCTCTACAGGATGTATCTTCCCAGCACCCGAAACGTTCTCCCCTGGATGGGCACCCCCCCACCCCCGACGGCAGAGAAAATAGTAGTCGACATTTTCATTCATTCATTCATTATCTCCTGCTTATCCTCTATTAGGGTCGCGGTGGGGTTCCCCATGCCCATCCAGGGGAGAACGTCTCGGGCGCCGGGCAGATAGACCCAGGACAGGGCGCCAATCCATCGCTGGGCACACACTCACTCACACAGACACACTCTAAACGGGGCAATTTGGAGAATTCAATTAACTTGATCCATGTTTTTGGACTGTGGGAGGAAACCGGAGAACCCGGAGAAAACCCACGCAGACACGGGGAGAACATGGAAACTTCACCCAGATGGAGATTCGAACCGGGAATCCCTAGCGCTGAGAGGAGAACATGCTAACTACTAAGCCACCGTGCCGCTAGTCGACATTTTACAATTGTAATTAAATTATCATGATTATGTTGGGGGTGTGGGCGACACGGTGGCTTGGTGGTTAGCATGTTCTCCTGTCAGGGTTAGGGATTTCCGGTTCGAATCGCAATCTGGGTGGAGTTTCCATGTTCTTCCCGTGTCCGCATGGGTTTCCTCCGGGTTCTCCGGTTTCCTCCCACAGTCCAAAAACATGGATCAAGTCAATTGAATTCTTCAAATTGTCCCATATAGTGTGTGTGTGTGTGTGTGTGTGAGTGAGTGTGTGCCCGGCGATAGATTGGCACCCTGTCCTTGGTGTATCTGCCCAGCGCCCGAGATGTAATAAATGGATGGATGTTGGGGTGTGGGCGGCACGGTGGCTTGGTGGTTAGCACGTTTTTCTCTCAGCACTAGGGATTCCCGGTTCGAATCCCAATCTGGGTGGAGTTTCCATGTTTTCCCACAAAAAACATTGCCCCAAATTGCCCCATATAGAGTGTGTCTTTGTGAGTGTGTGTGGGTGCCCAGTGATAGATTGGTGCCCTGTCCTCGGTGTATCTACCCAGTGCCCGAAACGTTTTCCCCTGGATGGGCATTAGGAAACCCCCCCCCCCACCGACCCTAGTAGAGGATTAAGTGGACAATAATGAGATTCCATAATCAATATAAAAGTCTAAGACACGTGCACCTGCCATGACCATACCAAGACACCAGGGGGAGCCCCGTTCCACTCTGGTCACTCAGTACAAGCACCGGCCATTGTGCCTTTTGCTCAGCCTGTAGCATGGCTTCGATATTTATATGTATTTGGTGAAGTGGGGCAACTGGCGGCGCCTTACTATACGGCCACCACAATCAAAAAAAAACTGTTGATCCACTCATACTGTTACAACACACACTACCAGACCACCACCATGTCAACATTACACCGAGAATCCCCCACCCAGTAATCCGTGCTCTGTGGTGGGCCTGAAAGAACGTAGAGAAACAGTAGGACAGCAGTTGAAATTGCCCCTATGTACTGTAGTGTGTCTGTGCGAGTGGCAACCCAATTTAAATAAACTTAACAGGGAGCCGTGTGAACTTTGGAGGCACGGAGGCAAACTTTTTCACTCTGGAAGCAGATGGGCCGCGGCGCATCGCGGGGTAAACAAAACGGCAGGGGGGCATCGCAGGAGGAGCAAACAGATGTGCGAGAGGCGAGGGAACTGGCTTCAGAAGCTCCCGTAAGACGTGCAGAACATTTCACATTAACGCTCAGCGCCCGATGGAACCCTTATGCTGCATGCTGGCGTCAGAGGTATTCGGACAAACCACAAGTGAAATACGATAATGGGATCATCTGTTATGGCGGTAATGATGCACAGCATGGCGGCAGGTGTGCGCATTACCGCACTCGGCCACACGGGGCAGCAATCCACACGAGAAGAGAAAGAGTTTAGAAGAACCTATATACAGCCCTGACTTCAACCCCATCCGAGACGTTTAAGGGTGAACTGAGAGGCGGACGCTCCCCCTGGTGTCATGGCATAGTCAACGCAGGTGCACATGTCTTAAAGTATTTTATTTTAATTATACAATACAATTTTATCATATTCCACCTGATGCTATACTAGGGTCACCAGGGTGGGGGTGGGGTTGGGGGGGGTGTTAGAACCGTGGAGAATGTTTTGGGCGCTGGGAAGTTACACCCAGGATAGGGCACCGATCCATTGCTGGGCACACTACATAGGGGCAATTTAGAGCAGCCAATTCACCTTGAAACCCATGTTTTTGGACTGTGGGATGGAGAACCTGGAGAAAACCCACACAGACATGGGGAAAACATGGAAACTCCACCAAAATTGGGATTCGAACCTGGACCCCCATTACTGAGACGCGGATGTGTGTGGACAGGCGCTCCCCCTGGTGTAGTAGCGTGATCAATGCAGGTGCACTTGTCTTAAAGTATTTTATTTGTATTATACAATACAATTTTATTACATTCCGCGTAGTGCTAAACTAGGGTCACCAGGGTGGGGGGGGGGGTGGGGGTGTCAGAACCGGTGGAGAATGTTTTGGTGTTATTTGACCTGACATCATTAATAATCCAGTTTCAAAGCCTTTTTATTGTAAACTGTTTACAAACTAGTCACATCACTCAACCTTCATGTGGCAACTCGGCCATAAAGACACTAATAATAACAACAGTAGATCACAGTAGGAAGAGGATTCTGCCCTCTGCTGGACTGTAGGACACATTGAGTGCATTAAAGAGCTGAATCTGATGAAAATGAATCAAACAAGTCACATAAATGTATAACAAACCCAAGGAGTCATTTCATTTTGATTCACTTCCATTCAGATGCAGCTGTAAAGACCGGAAATGAATCATAATCATCAAGTCGCACTGCGGGGTGTAAATGGTGCCTCAGATCAGATGTTCAGGAAGTAGATACTAGTATTAATTTAGTTAATTCCTCCGGGTTCTCCATCCCACAGTCCAAAAACATGGGTTCAATGTGAATTGGCTGCTCTAAATTGCCCCATTGTAGTGTGTGTGCCCACCCACGTCCGCCTCTCCGTAATGAGGATCCCAGTTCGATTCCTGATCTGGGTGGAGTTTCCATGTTCTGTCCCCCTGTCTCTGTGGGTTTCCTCCGGGTTCTCCCTCCTACAGTCCAAAAACATGGGTTCAATGTGAATTGGCTGCTCTAAATTGCCCCATTGTAGTGTGTGTGCCCACCCACGTCCGCCTCTCCGTAATGAGGATCCCAGTTCGATTCCTGATCTGGGTGGAGTTTCCATGTTCTGTCCCCCTGTCTCTGTGGGTTTCCTCCGGGTTCTCCCTCCTACAGTCCAAAAACATGGGTTTCAAGGTGAATTGGCTGCTCTAAATTGCCCCTATGTAGTGTGCCCAGCAATGAATCGGTGCCCTATCCTGGGTGTAACTTCCCAGCGCCCAAAACATTCTCCACCGGTTCTAACACCCCCCACCCCCTCCCTGGTGACCCTAGTATAGCACAAGGCAGAATATAATAAAATTATTTTGTATAATTAAAATAAAATACTTTAAGACATCTGCACCTGCATTGACCATGCTATAACACCAGGGGGAGTGCCTGTCCACCCACGTCTGCCTCTCAGTAATGGGGATCCAGGTTCGAATCCCGATCCGGGTGGAGTTTCCATGTTCTCCGCATGTCTGGGTGGGTTTCCTACGGGTTCCAAAAACTGGGCTTCAAGGTGAATTGGCTGCCCCTATGTAGTGTATGCTTAGCGATAGATTGGCTCCCTATCCTGGGTGTATCTTCCCAGTGCCCAAAACATTCTCTACCGGTTCTGACAGCCGCCAAAGCAATAAATAGGACTGCTTTCACACATCCAGCAACGTGGCCGACTTGCAGCACGGCTCCCGCTATTTATAGTTAGTCGGTGAAGTGGTGCAACTGACAGCGCCTTGCAGCGAAACCTAGCTGAAGTTTTTGCCTTAATATAGACAGCCGGCACGATCAAGAAAAAATAACCCCCAGTCCCATCCACTCGTACCACTGCAACACACACCACCACCATCACCACCTGTCAAGGTCCAATATTGCTATTATGTTTTTTATATTTACATCTTTATTATAATGCTGCTTTATTTACATTTTTACATTTAAAATTGATTTTTTTAATTATTTCTCCAGCGATAGATTGGCGCCCTGTCCTGGGTGTATATGCCCAGCGCCCAAAACATTCTCCCCTGGATGGGCATGGGGAACCCCCCCCCCCCTCCCCACCAATAGAGGATAAAGTAGACGATAATAAATGGATTTATTATTATTTCTTTTTTAACATCCATTCATCCAATATCTTCCGCTGTATCCTCTAGTAGGGTCGCGGGGGGGTCCCCATGCGCTAATCTATCACTGGGAATATTTCTACTGTATATATATATATATATATATATTTTTTATATTTACATTTCATTATATACTTACATTTTTATTATAATGCTGTTATATTTATCATTCATTCATTCATTATCTCCGGCTTTATCCTCTAGTAGGGTCACTGTGGGGTTCCCCATGCCCAATCAGAGGAGAACATTTTGGGCGCTGGGCAGATAGACCCAGGACAGGGCGCCAGTCCATCGCTGGGCACACACACACTCACTCACACACACACACACACAGTCTATATGGTGCAATTTGGAGAATTTAATTGACTTGATCCATGTTTTTTGGACTGTGGGAGGAAAGCGGGGAACCCGGAGGAAACCCACGCAGACACGGGGAGAACATGGAAACTCCACCCAGATTGGGGTTTCGAACTGGGAATCCCTAGCGCTGAGAGGAGAACATGCTAACCACTAAGCCACCGTGCCGCCGCTGTTATATTTACATTTTCACAATTTTTTTTCATTTTATTATTATTATTATTTATTATTATTATTATTTTTTTATTTTATTTATTTTTTTAACATCCATCCATCCATCCATTTTTAATCATCCGCTTTATCCTCTACTAGGGTCACAAGGGGGACAGAGCGCCAATCTATTGCTGGACATCTTGCTACTATATTTTTATATTTACATTTTTATTATAATGCTGCTATATTAAATTTTTTTACATTTTTAATTTAATTTAATTATTATTTATTTTTTTAACTTAATATTTAAATTAAATTTTTTTTTAAATCCACCACTTAGGTTAACTGGGTCCGTGAAACGCAATTTCTTTTACATTTGTTGTACCACATGTTACCTAAATGACAATAAAGTCTGCTTGGACATACTGGCCTACCTTGTCTACAGTTATTACCTTTTATGTAGTACGCAATAGGCAATTATAGATGTGGTGTATATTTATTCGGAGTCACCGACAACCCTACTTATACACTTACATACGCCACACTCCTGGAAATAGTCTTATGACATCACAAGTTTCAAGTACGAACAAGTTGTTTTAAATAAACAAATGTAGTAACAAATGCTGATGATAGTTTTAATAGAAAGTCAAATTTACAGGTTAATTAGTGGTTTTGACTCTGATCTGACACGTACCGCAGCAAAACCATGTGCCTCGTAGGTTCTGAACAGGGTTCGTCTCGTGGCCGCGCCTGAACGATGGTTTGTTGGGGCATGTTTTGGGAGGGACAACCAAGGTTTGAAGTCAAGCCGAAAATCCTGCTGGTGCAGGATGGCAAAAGATGAGATGGCAAAGATATTGCAGGCACTGAAATCTCCCAAAAAAAAACCCTCATTTAAAACAACATACACAGCAGAACAGAAGTATTAGGACGGCGGAGTTTTTTGGATCATACAGATTGGAGACGGAGCTTAAAAAGGTCGGGAACCCATTAGACCGTTTTAGATTTAGCATGAATCTGACCTGTTGGCATTATGAGGCATGGCATGCTGGGAAATGTGGGCCATTCCTGACGTTGATGTACCGATCGTGCAGAGACACTAGGCGAAGCACTTGTCCTCCCCAGCATCTTAAAAAGAGGTGTGTGGTGGAGAGCTACAGGTCCACACATACAATATACAGTATGTCATAGTTATTAAAATACCCAGGGGGACATCAACAAGTCCAAAACCCAAAGAAAAATAGTAATAAAATACTTGTATTTCTACAAGCAATTGGGTTAGCGACTTACGGCTCGCTGCCCGCTTTTCCATATAGCGAGATTAAATAGTTATTAAATACCCAATAAATAAACAAATCCTACAACCCTCTAGAGGGTTTTCTATTTCCCGACTATTTAGCAACCACCTAAAATATCCTAGCAGCAGCCTAGCAACCACTATAAATATCCCAGTAGCTATGCCCCGGCACGCGGTTATGAAAAATAGTAATAAAAGACTTTTTAATATTTTCACAAGCAATGGGTTTGCAACTTACAGTTCTCTGACCAGCATCCCCCCACTTAACCACCCAACCATCCAACCACATGTGGTGAAAAGGTACAGGTCCATATATACAATGTACAGTCATGGTTATTAAATACCCATGGGGGCATCCACAAGTCTACAACACCCTAAAGGCACTTACCGATCTTTAGCAACCACCTAAAATATCTTAGCAGCAGCCTAACAACCATTATAAACACTTTTGGAGCTATGCCCCGGCATGAGGTTATGAAAAATAGCAATAAAATATTTTCCCAAGCAATAGGTGAGCGACTTACAGCTCGCTGCCCACTCTTCCTTATAGCGGGATTGGTGAGACAATGTATATACAATGTACAGACATATATACAATGTACAGTATGTCATAATTATTAAATACCCAGGGGGGCATCAAGTCCCACAAGTCCTACAACCCCCTAGAGGCACTTAGCAAACACTTACATATTCTTTAGCAACCACCTAAAATATCCTAGCAGCAGCATAGCAACCACTATAAACACCCCGGCACGCGGTTATGAAAAATAGTAAAAAATACCGTATTTTCCGGACTATAAGGCGCACCTAAAAGCCTAAAATTTTCCCAGGAATCGGACGTGCGCCTTATAATCTGTTGCGTCTTATACGTGTACCGAGTTCTATAAAATCTATAAAAGTATTGTTGTGCGACCGGGTGGTTTTTTCCACACATCACCGTCACTGCTGATTTGTGACTCCATGTGCGCTCATCTCACAGAAAAGCTGAGTGAAGAAAATTAATTCGGAGCTTGCCGTCATTCCGGAAGGATTAAATGAAGAACTCCAACCGCTGGACATTGGCGTAAACAGGGCGTTTAAAGTAAAGTTGCGGGCGGCGTGGGAGCGATGGATGATAGACGGCGAACACACGTTTACTAAAACTCGGGAGGCGGCGGCGGGCGAGTTACACCACTGTCTGTGAATGGATTGTGGATGCCTGGGCCAAGGGTTCTGCTGTAACCGTTGTCCGAGCTTTTGCAAAAGCCGACATCATTGCTGAACGGCGGCCTGGTGACGAGACGGACTCAGACATCGATGAGGGAGAACACCGGAGTGCAGCTTTTTAATTCAGACACAGAAGATGAGGACTTTGATGGATTTGTGGGAGAAGAGTGATTAAAAATAATGTGTGTTTTGTCAAGAAGTAGAATAAACTTCAATTATGAATCACCGTTTTGCATCCTTTACTTTTCTTGTAGATCGTATGTTTTAGCAAGTGCCTTATAATACGGTGCCGTACAGAATAAGTACCGTACAGAAATAGAGTCCGTAATTGAGACTGCGCCTTATAGTACGGTGCGCCTTATACGTGGGTCAAATACAGAAATAGACCCCGTAATTCAGACTGCGCCTTATAATACGGTGCACCTTATGGTCCGGAAAATAAGGTACTTATTTTTTTACAATTAATGGGTTAGCGACTTACGGCTCGCTGCCCGCTCTTCCTTATAGCGGGATTGGTAAGACTAACTGCCCACTCTCTGACCAGCATTTTCACTATTATAACGTTTTAAATCCATAAACTGGACAAATATCGTGTGTTTATTAAGGTATAGAACACAAAGAGCTGTGGAAGGTGTTAGCCCCGCCTCCAAATAACACACCCCACCCCCAACTTGCATCTTCACGTCACTTCACTTCGACATTTTGACCCACTTCCACATGTCTATGCCATCGCAACATCTAAAACGCTGTAGCAACCACACTGGAATACCCTACCAACCACATAGCCACAGCTTGGCAACCATGCTTGGCATAATTAAGCAACCTCTAGGCTTCATGTAAAAATGTACACGTAGTGTCTCATGATTGTGACATAACTACAACCTACTGCAAATTAACATAAATAAAAAAATTGACGCGACTCACCGACGTTGCTGAAGTTCGCAGCCAGGAAGAAGTTCCAGTGCCGACTCAGGCAGGAGTCGGAGTCGTTTGTAAAGCCCCAAGATTTCATGGACAGGTTTGAGGAGTCCGTACCGAAGCTCTGGTCTCCGGACAAGAGGGATGTGTTGAGCGAGGCCGTATCCATGACAACGTGTCTCTAGTTATAGGATTCCTGATAGAATTGTGTCCAAGCTTAGAATCTCTACAGCATGTACAAAGTTGGAATGGGTTCCATATCCAGATGTGCAGAAGTCCTCACGTGCTAACAGGTAGACATCTGGTTGGGGGTTGACGAGCTGATGACAGGGCGATCTGGGAGTCTTGTCTGTTCCACCAGCAGGTCAAGCTGCAGTGAAGAAGCACCTGGAGGCAAAGTAGATGATAAGAGGGGGTTATTTTGCATCCAAAACTACTTAAAAGTAGTCAACTTGATGGTTGGGGTCAGAGTACCGGGCCAGCCATGACACAGTCCCCCTGGAGCATTGACGGTTCGTGGCCTTGCTCAAGGACCTACATTGGTAACTTCAGTGGACTTTATTTGAACCCCAACTCTCAGATCGATGATTCCACACCCTGACAGCTGTGCTTCAAACCTTATAATCAGTTAAGGTGTATTAGGTGGTAGCTCTGTCATCAGGGTGACAGTATTTTTGTTAATTAATAATATTATTAATATTAATCAACGTTGGGGTTTAGACCCCCCCTAGGCAAACAAGTGGGCTTCAGAGCTAGGCCCCTAACCCTTATTGCTCTAGAAGGGTTGTATCCTGAAAGACCCTGTGTTAATGAAACCCATCCATCGATCTATTATCTTCCGCTTTAACCTCTACTAAGGTTGCAGGGGGGGGGGGGTTCCTCATGCTCATCCAGGGGAGAAAGTTTCAACCGCTGGGCAGATACACCCAGGACAGGGCGCCAATCTATCACTGGGCATGCAGACACACACACATACACACTCTATATGGGGAAATTTGGAGAATTCAGTTGACCTTGATCCATGTTTTTGGACTGTGGGAGGAAACCGGAGAACCCGGAGGAAACCCACGCAGACACGGGTAGAATCCCTAGCCCTGAGAGGGGAACATGCTAACCACACCTGTGTAAATGAAATATTAAAAAATATATATATATATAAATATTTTTTAAATATATAACCATATATGTTAATATATGGTTAAGTTGGGCGGCACGGTGGCTTAGTGGTTAGCACGTTCGCCTCTCAGCACTAGGGATTCCCGGTTCGAATCCCCACCTGGGTGGAGTTTCCATGTTCTCCCCGTGTCTGCGTGGGTTTCCTCCGAGTTCTCCGGTTTCCTCCCACAGTCCAAAAACATGGATCAAGTTAATTGAATTCTCAAAATTGCCCCCTATAGAGTGTGTCTGTGTGAATGAGTGAGTGTGTGCCCAGCGATGGATTGGCGCCCTGTCCTGGGTCTATTTGCCCAGCGCCCGAGACGCTCTCCCCTGGATGGGCATTGGGAACCCCACCGCAACCCTAATAGAGGATAAAGCGGGAGATAATGAATGAATGAATGAATGGTTAAGTTGCTGCCACTGCGACCCAGACCCGGATAAGTGGTGGATAGTGGATGGATGGATGGAACAGTTTTGGGAAGGTCCTATTCTCTTTCAGCAAGACCGTGCCCCAGTGCCTCAAGTCAATAAAGGTTGGCTGGTGTTGTGTTTGGTATGAAAGTATTGAGCCTACCATGCAGAGCCTCATCAACCTCATCAAACACCTGGAAATTACCAGCCAGGAGGTCTCATCCAAACATGGGTGTCTGACCTCCCAAATGCTCCTCTACATAAAAGCCTGTTTGGTACTCCCATAGTCTTAAAGGAAATTCCTCCTGTGTCTCGAATTGAAGATTACAGAGGGAGTTCAGAGGTTCCTCCTGATGTGTGAGTGACACTTTAATAATGCCTCTCACCCGCGCTTCAGAGAAAGCCATAAAAATCAGCAATTTGCCCCCAAACTGTCTGTCATCATTATAAATTATGTTAGTTATACATTACATGAAGGCTTTTGGGAAAAAGTTTTACCCAAAGTGACTTAAAAGTATCCCAATTGAATGGTTGGAGTCAGAATAAAGGTTTAATTATGACAGCAATTCTCAACTGTTGGGTCACAACCCAAAAGTGCGTCTAGAAAGGTTCTGGCAGGTCGAAGACAGCTTGTAAAAAATATTTAAAAATTCCATCCATCCAGCCATCCATTATCTTCCACTTAATCCACTACTAGGGTCGAGGGGGGGTTCCCCATGCCCATCCAGGAGAGAACGTTTCGGGCGCCAGGCAGATACACCCACGACAGGATGCCAATCTATTGCTGGGCACACACTCACTCACACAGACACGCACACAAACACAATCTATATGGGGCAATTTAGAGCATTCAATTTAGCTTGCATCCATGTTTTTGGAGAAAACTGGAGAACCCATAGGAAACCCACGTGGACATGGGGAGAATATAGAAGCTCTACCCAGATTGGAATTTGAACCGGGAATCCCTAGTGCTGAGAGGTGGACGTGCTAACTACTAAGCCCTATATTTCATTCATCCATAATTTTCCGCTTTCTCCACTAGCAGGGTCGCGGGGGGGTTTCCCATGCCCATCCAGGGGAGAACGTTTTGAGAGCTCGGACAGGGTGCTAATCTATCGCTGGGCACACACTCACTCAGACATACACATTTTATATGGGGCAATTTGGAGACCTTGTGGGAGAACACCAGAGAACCCGGTGGAAACCCACGCGGACAAGGGGAGAACATGGAAACACCACAGTCCTCCCACAATCCAAAAACATCGATCAAGCTCAATTGCCCCATATAGAGTGTGTTTGTGTGAGTGAGTGTGTGCCCAGTGATAGATTGGCGTCCTGTTCATGGGTGTATCTGCCCAGCATCTGAAACGTTTTGCCCTGAATGGGCATGAGGAACCCTCCAGTGATCCTAGTAGAGGGTAAAGTGGAAGATAATGGATGGATGGATTTGTACTCGTCTTCTATATTAAAAGCAAAGAGACAGAGAAAGGCATGCATCAGACGCATGCAGCATTCTTGTTGCCATGGTAACATTTGCAGGTTATTCTTCATTTTAAATTTGTTTTCCCCTGAAAAAACAATAAATTGTTCATGCCGAGTAGTTAGTAGTCTAAACATCCAGCCTACCCCCATCCCCACCCCCACCCCAGCATCACCACCTCCAAACCTAAACAATAGGACAGACTGTTAGAAAGGAACTCGATTCAGCCCCCAGGCGACTTGAAGAGACATGTTAGCAAACACAACAACACCTGGAGGTTGGAGGTGGGCCTTTGAGCCTCTGGTGAGCCTTTTCGCCCCGCACCACCACCCCCCCCCCACCACTCCGCCAGCCGTGGGGGGCCTCGATGGTTTAAAGCATGACAAATTCGTGTGAAGTTAAACCCCATGAGCTGAAAACAGGATATGAATTCCGCTCTAATATTACAGCAATTAAATAAAATCCCTTCTGAGGTCCGGGGCATTGCAGAGCTCTGCTAATTACGGTGGCTGGAAAGGCAGTTCGAGGATGTTCCGGGAAGATCCTCACTGGATTGGACCAGCGAGGCTCTCTGCGGCTTGCGCGGAGTTGTCTAGTTGTCTAAAGACAGGCGATTAAAGATGGAAACAGGGTCGTTTACATGCTGCCCTGGGGTAAGACATTTATTAGGCATGAATGCTCGCTTTCTCTTTCGCCATCACACACACACACACACACACACACACACACACACACACACACACACACACACACACACACACACACACACATACGTCCCCGTCTGGCCCGTATGAGCTCAATAAGAAGTTTAAAAATGTAATTAAAGGTAAATAAGTGTGTGGAATACTGATTTCTAGGGATTCACGCACACACACGCCCGCGCACTCACACACACATGCACACACACACACACACAGGCACACACGTTCAGTTCAACTCAGTGGGAAGTTAGGTGCATGGACAAGACATTTCAAGGGATTCAGACAGACAGACAGACAGACACACACACACAGAAATGCACATGCAAACACAAACACACAAACACACACACACTAAAATCCATGTTCAAATCAGCTCAGTGGGAAGTTAGGTGCATGGACAAGAAATTCCAAGGAATTCACACACACACACACACACACACACACACACACACACACACAAAATGCACGCACACACAGGCACACACACACATGCACAGCAATGTCCCTGTCCTGTCGACATGAGCACAGTGTTAAGTGTGTGGACACACACACACACACGCACGCACACGCACGCACGCACACGCACACACAGACACGCGCGCGCGCGCGCACACACACACACACACACACACACACACATATACACACTACTGTCCACGTTCAGTTCAACTGGTAAGTTAAGTGTGTGGACTAAAAAGTTCTAGGCATTGTGTCTCACACTCTCTTTTGGAAGGTGGGGGTAAATTTGGGTATTGGAAAAGAACAAGGGAGTAAGTTTAGGTTTGAAAGATGGTGTAAGGTCGTTATGATTAGGGTTTTCAGAGGGTGGGGTAGACATTAAGTTAGCGTTAGGGTAAGGGGGTCAGCTTTTGGGGATATGATGAGAGCAGGGGGAAGGGTGGGGTTAATGATATGTTTTGTTTTAGGGGTAGGGTTAGAGGATATGTTTTGGAGGAATGGAAGGATGTGGTTAGGATTAGAAATAGAGATAGGGTAGGGTTAAGGGATATGTTTCGGGGTGGGATGGGGTAGGTTTAGAATTGAAAGAATTGGAGGGTTAAGAGATATGTTTTGGGTTAAGTATAGGGTAGATAGTAGTTTAATATTGGAGGTAGGGTAGGGATATGTTTTGGGTTGGTTAAGGAAGGGTAGAGGGTAGGTTTATAATCAAGGGTCAAGGGTAGTGGGTAGGTTTATAATTGGAGAGAAAATTTTGGGTTGGGGTAGTGTAGGGGGTAGGAGTAGAATTGGAGATAGTGTAGGGTTAAGGGATATCTTTTGGGTTGGGGAAGGGTAGAGGGTGGGTTTATTATCAAGGGTCAAGGGTAGTGGGTAGGTTTATAATTGTAGATAAAATTTTGGGTTGGGGTAGGTTTAGAATTGGAGTTTTAAGGGTAATGTTGAGGGATAATGTTTGGGTTAAAGAGTTATATCTTTTAGCTGGTCTGGGAACGCCTCGGGGTTCCCCCAGTTGAGCTGGTGGAGGTGGCTGGGGCGAGGGAGGTCTGGGTCTCCCTACTTCGGTTGCTGCCCCAGCGACCCGAACCCTGGACAAGCGAAAGATAATGGATGGATGGATAATGGATTAAAGAGTTGGGTGAAGGTATGATAGAACTGGGGATAGGTTAGAGTTATGGCATAGGTTTTCGAGTGGGGTATGTTAAATTGGGATTGGGGTTGAGGGACATAATTGGGGCGAAATGTCGGGTAGGGGTTAGGTTTAAAATTGGGATTGGGCGGGGTTAAAGGATTAGACTGGAGATGATAAGTTAGGGTTAAAGGGTATGAAGCAAAAATTAATGTGGTGGGTTAGGTGTAGAACAAGGGGTTAAGAGGCAAGATTTGGGTTGGGGGTAGGGGTAGGGGTAGGCGAGGTATCAGGTTGTTAATAAGGACCTTAATGTCTGGTTTAAAATCCACATTCTGATTCATTCTTCACAATGTTAAGTAACTTTTTTGGTGGGACTGAAATAAAGACCATCATTACGGACCTGCACAGGAGCTCAGTCATGTTGAAACAGGAGAGGAAAAACTGTCTGTATGAAGCTGAAGCACATCATTATGCATGGTGCAGCCTCGGTGGTGCACTTCACTGGACCTGTGCGAGCAAATTGTGGGTGTGCATTGTTGATGTTAGTGAACCATCACTGATCTGACGTTTAAAAGGTTTCCATTTCTGAAATACTCATTCAGGAGAGAGATAAAGAACGTAAGATAATAATGCTGAGCTCCTGAAGCGCTGAAAACCCAAACCAGCGAAGCGTCATGTTCTAATTATAACTGTAAAGCCATCACACACACACTCGCATACATATACACACACACTCACATATTTGTATATATATATATATATATTTATTTGTATATATATATATATATATATATATATATATATATATATATATATATATATATATATCCATCCATTATCTTCCGCTTTACACCCAGGACAGGGCGCCAAACTATCACTGGGCACACACTCACTCAGACTTGCACACACACACACTCTATATGGGGGCAATTTTGAAAACTTGAAATTGACTAGTTTCATGTTTTTGGACTGTGGGGGAAACCGGAGAACCTGGAGGAAACCCATGAAGACACGGGTAGAACATGGAAACTCCACCCAGATGGGGATTCAAACCGGGAATCCCTAGTGCTGAAAGGAGAACGTGCTAACCACTAAGCCACTGTGCCATCCTATATATATATATATACTGTGTATACACACATACACACACACACACACACATATATACACACACATTATACATATATATATATATATATATATATATATATATATATATATATATATATATATATATACAGCGGCACGGTGGCTTAGTGGTTGGGATGTTCGCCTCTCAGCGCTAGGGATTCCCGGTTCGAATCCCCATCTGGGTGGAGTTTCCATGTTCTCCCCGTGTCTGCGTGGGTTTCCTTCGGGTTCTCCGGTTTCCTCCCACAGTCCAAAAACATGGATCAAGTTAATTGAATTCTCAAAAAATTGCCCCATATAGAGTGTGTCTGTGTGAGTGAGTGTGTGCCCAGCGATGGATTGGCGCCCTGTCCTGGGTCTATCTGCCCAGCGCCCGAGACGTTCTCCCCTAGATGGGCATGGGGAACCCCACCGCGACACTAATAGAGGATAAGCAGGAGATAATGAATGAATATATATACACACACTCACTCACACACACACACACACACACACACACACACACACACACACACACACACACACACACACACACACACACACACACACACACTCGCACATACGCATGCCCGTTCAAACACACACATGCACGCATGTGCACGCACACATGCATACACACATGCACACATACACATGTACATACACATATACACACACATCTATACAAACACACACATGCACGCATGTGCACGCACACACACACAAGTATGTTCACACAGACATTCCCTTGTACACACACACATGCATATGCACGCGCACACACAAACGTACACAAGCGCGCACACACGTACACGTACACACACACACACACACACACACACACACCAGATAATGGACTATCGTAATGACTTTAAATTCACAGCTCAATGACATGACCTGTGTTCTACATAATCTTTCATATAACACACTAACCCAAGGGAGAACATACAAATCTTATTCCCTGGGACATTTTTCATCCAACCTTTGTTTATTCACATGAACCTACAAAACACAGACATAAGGACAAACGGGACATTGTATTCTAATGTAAACAAATTTAGTCAATGCTGCCTGCAGCACACACGAGTTGGGACAGAGGCATGTTTATTACCAGGTCACATGACCTCATCTTTTAATGTTCGGGCCAGGGGCAAATACAGCCAGGACAGAACAGGGCACCAACAGGACAGGACAGGGCACCAATCCATCACTGGGCGCACACCCACACCCACACACAATAATGCCTACATTCACCATCAGGTTACATAAAATTAGGTCCTTTTTTTCAAACACAGGACCCCCCTAGTGGTTAAAGTATGTTCATCAGGGATGATACAGCCCCCTGGAGCAATTAAGGGTTAAGGACCTTGGCTCAAGAACCCACAATGGCGTAGATTCGTAGATTTAGGAAACACACCCCCTCAACATCCCCAACCCTGAGCAACCACTATACCAAGCATCAACCTGAAGGCGGAACAACACAGAGTGAAACTCGAGCCCCTTTAAACACAATTACAGTCCACAACAATCGAGTTCCCGTCACCTGGCATACGTCACTTTAACGTTCTCCAGGTGATGCAAACATGAAAAAAAGTTCCCCCCCAAGAACTGTTCCAGTGATTGTGAGCAGTTCCCTGTGGAAGAGAATGAAAAGGTTCCTCCGTGGGAGTGTTTACATACTTTTGAGCAGCTATCTCGTCAGCGAGCCAGCCCTCTTTGCATGTCGCGCCTCTCCAGGTGACCTGCTGCTTCTCCCGCGAGTCGAGCACCGACACAATGAGCCTTTTCATTACATTTCGACCGACCGGTTCGTGTTGCAGCTCACAATGCAATGCTGCACCTGAGCTAGAGTTTCACCCGGGGTGCATTCGCGAAGCTCGGCCCGTCTGTGAAAAGGGAGAGAGTCGGGGAGTTCCGGAGCAAGAACGTGACGGAACACCTGAAACCTCGTCCCCTCTCTCCCTGACTCAGGTAAGGGATGTACCGTGGGCCCTAAAACCCCCCGGGTGAACAACCTAAATCCAGAACACTATGCTTTCTGAGCAGCTAGGACCTATCCCTTACCTTCAGGCAGGACAGGTAGATCCCGTAGCGAGCGTGAGAACGGGACAGTTCAGGCAGCGCGTGCTGCTTTCGGTTCCTTCATGCCTGCGATGTGCGCGGCGCGGCGCGGCACGCTCCAGGTTAAGGAAGCTGATGTCATGCAAAAGCTCTTTGTCCACAGTGGGTGTTCCTGTGTGGGGTAACAACTGTGTCAACACCGGACAAGTAAAGGCAAAAGAGGCTTCACAGGAGGGGGCGGGACACAGGGTGGGGTGAGGAGAACACAGGCAGGCGAGGAGAAAGCTCCACTCCGTGCTCCTTGCTCCCAAAAAGCACCGTTTCAAATAAGGCCTTATATTTTTGGGCTGGATTTGCACAGTTAGGTTAGTTTCCATCACCATGCTTTATAGTTGGCAGATCAGAGGAGTAGTAAAGTATGGTTCCTGGTTGTTTCACGTAATACTTGAAGTCTTGCTGATGAGAACCCATTCGAAGCTTCCAAGTCTTGGTTTGGACTCAATGCACACCACCATCGTATAACCATGTACAGCATCGGGGGATACCTGTTACCATGGTAACGCCTTTTTCATCATTTGGGAAGTAATCCAAATGACAATGTGGCATGTTGTCACTTCAAACACTCGCAGGAGCTTCAATCACTTCGCTGCAGTTTGGTTCTCGCTAGTTGACATCCCGGGCAGCACGGTGGCTTAGTGGTTAGCATGTTCTCCTCTCAGCGCTCGGGATTCCCGGTTTGAATCCCAATCTGGGTGGAGTTTCCATGTTCTCCCCGTGTCTGCGTGGGTTTCCCCGGTTTCCTTCCACAGTCCAAAAAACATGACTCAAGGTCAACTGAACTCTCCCAATATAGAGTTATATATATATATATATATATATTTTTTTTTTATATATTATATATTATATATATGGGGATATTGCCTCATATTCAGTGTGTTTGTGTGAGTGAGTGCGTGCAGTGATAGATTAGCACCCTGTCCTTGGTGTATCTGCCCAGTGCCCTAAACGTTCTCCCCTGGATGGGCATGGGGAACCACGACCCTAGTAGAGGATAAAGCAGAAGATAATAGATGGATGGATAGTTGACATCCCTGAATGACATCCAGGTGATTTTCCAAGGTCCCAGTCGATTCATTCCTGATGTGTTGGATTTGTGGCGGAACAAGAACACTCTCCTTGATCTCCACGTCAAAGAATGATCACCTTTTCCTCTTTTTAAAGTGATAGTGATCTATTTTCCCCATCATACTTACCCACATACACACAGAGGAATTGATCTTCCACATTTATCCCATCCATGCAGAACACACACATATACACACACTAGGTAAAGTAAACAGACGTGCCCAGAGCGATGGGCAGCTTGGGATATTGCGCCCGGGGAGCAATTGGGGTTAGGTGCCTAGCCCAAGGGCACTTCGAATTGAATCAGTTTTAGAATCATGTTAATCAGTGAAAAATAAACACTTTTGGAATGAATTGGAACACCAACTGCAAGGCTCACTCAAGAAGCCTGAACAGACACATCACTCTATCTCTGTCTCTTCTCTTTAATCTCCACATTAAAGAACGATAACCTTTTCTTTACTTAAAGTGATAGTGATCTATTTTGCCGACTGTGAATTCACATACAGACTAAATAATCCTCCACGTTTAACCCATTCAAGCAGTAAAACAAACACACACACACACACACACACACACACACACACACACACATACAGCTGAAGCAGCCTTATACACGGCGCCAGAGGAGCAATCGGGGTAGGAGCCTTGCCCAAGGGCACTTCAGCGATAGTTGGTAGGACCTGGAATCGAACCGGGGACCTTCAGGTCGCAAGGCTGGTTCCTTAACCACAAACCCCAACTCCCACCACTTTACTGCTTTCACCACCTATTGATTTAAAATGTGGAAACAACAATATACAGTGTGTCTGTGTGAGTAAATGTGTGCCCAGCGATGGATTGGCACCCTGTCCTGGGTGTATCTGCCCAGCGCTCGAGACGTTCTCCCCTGGATGGGGGGCATGGGGAACCCCCCCGCGACCCTAATAGAGGATAAAGCGGGAGATAATGAATGAATTAATGAATGAATGAATGATTTAAAATGTGGGAACAACATCTTTGTTGGGTTCCATATTGCCACATTTTTCCTGGAGTCACCACTGATGAATCATGACTCTTTTTTGTGATTCACAAATGAATCATTTGGGGAAAAAGGCACATTTTGACATTACTTTTCCTATCTGGTGTTCAAAAAAACTATCCAACCTGTTAATCGGTGAAACCTGTGCACTGGAATGAATTGGAACCCCAACAGCAAGACCCACTCAAGAAGCTTGAACAAACACCTCGCTTTCTCTCTCATTTGGGGTTAGGTGCCTTGCCCAAGGGCACTACAGCGATAGTACTTGGTAGGACTGGTAATCGAACCGGGGACCTTCAGGTCGCAAGGCTGGTTCCTTAACCACAAACCCCAACTCCTACAGCTTTACTGCTTTTACCACCTATTGATTTAAAATGTGGGAACAACATCTTTGTTGGGTTCCATATTGCCACATTTTTCCTGGAGTCACTGCTGATGAATCAGTCAGTTGTTTTGTGTGTAATATGACTCTTTTTTTGTGATTCACATTTATCCATCCATTATCTTCCGCTTTATCCTATATTAGGGTCGCGGGGGAGTTCTCCAGGGGAGAACGTCTCGGGCGCTGGGCAGATACACCCAGAACAGGGCGCCAATCTATCGCTGGGCACACACTCACTTACACAAACACACTCTATATGGGGCAATTTGGAGAACTCAATTGACTTGATCCATGTTTTTGGACTGTGGGAGGAAACCGGAGAACCTGGAGGAAACCCACACGGACACGGGGAGAACATGGAAACTCCACCCAGATTGGGATTGGAACAAGGAAGGAGAACATGCTAACCACTAAGCCACCTTGCCGCCCTTGTGATTCACAAATGAATCATTTAGAGGAAAAGGCACATTTTGAAATTACTTTTCTTATCAGGTGTTCAAAAAAACTATTCAACCCAAAGCAGAATCTCTGTTAATCGCCGAAACCTGTACACTGGTATGAATTGGAATGCCAACAACAAAACCCACTCAAGAAGCCTGAACAAACACCTCTCTTTCTCTCTCTCTCTCTATCTCTTCTGTAAAGCTGCTTTGAGACAATGTATTATTAGAAACCTGTACTCATACAGGTATATACACTCACTGGCCAGTTTATTAGGTACACCTTCTTAGTTTTTCAATTCACTGTCTGTATTTCAGCTCCTTGCCCAAGGGCACTTCAGCGATAGTACTTGGTAGGACCAGGAATCGAACCGGGGACCTTCAGGTCGCAAGGCTGGTTCCTTAACCTACCGCTTTACTGCTTTCACCACCTATTGATTTAAAATGTGGGAACAACATCTTTGTTGGGTTCCATATTGCCACATTTTTCCTGGAGTCACCACTGATGAATCATGACTCTTTTTTTATGATTCACAAATGAATCATTTGGGGGAAAAGGCACGTTTTGACATTACTATCTGGTGTTCAAAAAAACTATCCAACCTGTTAATTTGGTGAAACCTGTACACTGGAATGAATTGGAACCCCAACAGCAAGACCCACTCAAGAAGTCCATATGGAACCCCAACAGCAAGACCCACAAAGTCCATATGTAGTCCATCTGTTCTTCTACATATTATGTTAGTCAGCTTTAGTATATTCTCTGATGATCAGTACCCCCACAGAGGAGGTATTAGGGTGGTGGATGATACTGTACAGTACTGCAGTGATACTGACATGGTGCTGTGTCGGTGTGTGTTGTAAGGTTTTGATAATACATTTAAGTAATTTAGTAAAAGTAATAATGTAAAGTAAAACTCATGATGAGTTGAATAGTTCAGGGAACAGAGAAAATGACTATTTGATGAATGAGCATGGGAAAGAGTATGAATGTCCGGTTGCAGGGTGAGCTTCAATCACGTTTTGAATAATAGGACAGTCAACAAGAACATGTCATAAATTCATACCCCTGAGGGGGGCAGAAAGCAGGACCAGATGGGTTAGAAGATAGAAATGTTTTGGTCAATGTACACATGAGAAAAAAGACTGTTGTCTGAAGGGGGCGCATACACAGAAGAAGCAGGTCACGCCCTCCTGAAGGACTTAAATGGACGAACGAGTTGCTATCGTCCATATTTTTCATTGTTTAATATTTTACACTGTCTATTCAGTAGAACGCATTAAATTATTTTGGAATGAAACCACCGACTTCTGACCGTTTTTTAAGAAACTTTACAGTGTTTTGCTGCTGGACTGCGAACAGTACACCAATCAAAACATACAGACGCCTGATCCACACGTACCATCATCCAACACCCTCTGCGAGAGGCCTGATGATCCATGAATAGAGTGAAGGGGAGTAACAGAGTATGTAGACGAATAGACAGACTACAGAATGTTACTTTGGGTGAGTAGGGGGCGCCACAGTGCCCTCCACCACCCCAATCCCTAAGCCCTGCAATGTCATACAGATTACAGGCTGTGCCTTTGACCAAAAGACAGGAGAGGGAGCACCCACCACCATTTACCACCATACCATGCCCCCATGCTAACTCCAAAAGGGTTGTGCCATGTCAAGGGGGCATGGTGGTGTTGGTGACATTTTTGTACAATTCAGAAAGTCTTACCAAAGAAATGGCGCCTACCCAGACGTTATACCGAGAATGGAGTCATGAGGCTTCATCGAGACACCAGCCACACTGGATGTATCCTGATAACACCCAAATACAAAGCCCCTAGTATCTTTGAAAAGCCTTTAAATCACAAAACACAAACACAACACAGCATCTCACCCGCAGACCTAAGGTTGGGTTCCGTTTCCATCAGCCCCGTCTCTGGGTTCCTTCTCCTCTGCCTAACTGCAACCTGTTAGAAGTCACATGTATCTCCGACTTCTGTCCCTCCTCCTGTGTAAACACTAGACTTCCACACTTCCTCGTCCCGCGCAGGGAGTAAACGAGTTCATCGGAGCCGACCTGCCAGTGCGCAGCCGGAGTCGCCACACCGCACACCGCACACCACAGCCCGCTGGACGGTTCATCCCTCCACCGCTTCACTGTAACGTTACGTCTCAGGGGATCAGAGAACACAATAAAACGAGAACCGGTTCTGCTACCTGGTACCTGGCTAGAGCCCGAGACTTGAGTTACACAGTAGGAACTTTAATATAATAGTGCGAGAGCGAAAGCACCATGTCACCTTTCTTAATTACAGTATGCTGTTCCTGTTAAGGCTGGCCTCTTGTAACGGCTGTAATGCCGACAGGAGGGGTATCTGAGTGCTGGGTCCTCACATGCATGGCTTTATGTCAACATTGCTTCTGTGCTTTACCGTCTGTGGTATCCGACCGAGCCTGGCTGCCACGTAAGGTACAAGGTGTGCAGTAGGCTGCAAAGACGTTCTGGTCCATGAGGCAAAAACCACACCCTCGGAGCAGGTGAGGTGTTTTCCTCGCTGTCGGTATGGCTGGAGTTGTTAGAGCTCCTCCTGGTGTCTATGGTGGTACCTCAGAGTGGATAGTTCCTGACAGCCACAGATACAGTCATGGGGCGATTGAGCATCCTATGTTTTGATCACAATCTCTTTGGAATAAGGGAGGTTTGTTTGTTGTTTGTTCTAGCCACAAAAACATAAAAATCCTGGTGGTGTAGCGCTCCATCTAGAACATGTTTTTCCATCCATCTTCCGCTTTTTCCTCTAGTAGGGTCGCGGGGAGAACGTTTCGGGCGCTGGGCAGATACACCCAGGATAGGGCGCCAATCTATTGCTGGGCACACTCACTTAAACACACACACACACACACACACACACTCTATATGGGGCAATTTTGAGAATTCAATTGACCTTGATCCATGTTTTTTGGACTGAAGAAACCAGAGAACCCAGAGGAAACCCACGTGGACACAGGGAGAACATGGAAATTCCACCCAGATTTGGATTTGAACCAGGAATCTCCAGTGCTGAGAGGTGAACGTGCTAACCACTAAGCCACCAACAATGTTTTTATTTATTTTATTTTTTATTTTTTTCATTTTTATGCAGGATGCTCACATTATTTGTGGTACATGATGGTGCAAGAGGGGCGTACCAACTGAGGTATTTTTTTTTGTTGTTGTAGGAGTCACTGGCCATGGCCAGGTCCAGGACAAGCAAACCAACCAATTGCCAAGGGCCCCGAGCTGGACTGGGGGCTCCAAGACAACTGGTTATTAGCATTCGCATTAAATTGCATGCATCTGAATCAACCTCAAGAAGTCCCCTCCAACTATCTGTCAATTCTTTATCTTCCACTCAATCCTCTACTAAGGTCGCGGGGGGGTTCCCCATGCCCATCCAGGGGAGAACCTTTCGGGCGCTGGGCAGATACACCCATGACAGGGCACCGATCTATCACTGGACACATACTCATGCACACAGACACACACACCCTATATGGGGCAATTTTGAGAATTTAATTTACCTTGGTCCATGAAATCCACATGGACACGGGGAGAACATAGAAACTCCACCAGATTGGGATTCAAAAAAGAAATCCCTAGCCCTAAGAGGCTAACCACTATGCCACCATGATGCCCCCCTCCCCAAATATTGCTTTATTAATTTATTTAAATTAATAAAGCAATATTTGGTAGATGGGGGGTTTGGCTTGAGGCCCCCAAATGCCTTAAAATAAGCCTGCCAGTAATGCTCACTTTTACCACCATGCCATGGAGGTTACACGATTTATTATACATGTGAAACTGTAACTTAATTACTTAATTTAATAGTTTGAAGGTGTTTATCATTGTTCAAGCTGAAATAAAATCATCTGTAGTCAATAGTTTCTATAAAGTACTCAGTAAAAGTTGAGACTTAAACACTTTTTTTTTTTTTAAGTTTACCTTTTACATTTTTTTTAAATGTCTGTAGCTTTCATTCATTCATTCACTATCTTCCACTTTATTCTATATTAGGGTTGCGGTGGGGGGAGGGGGGGTTCCCCATGCCCATCCAGTGGAGAACCGTTTCGGGCTCTGGGCAGATACACCCAGGACAGGGCGCCAATCTATCACTGGGCACACACTCATTTACACAGACACACTCTATATGGGGCAATTTGGAGAATTTAATTGACTTGATCCATGTTTTTGGACTGTGGGAGGAAACCGGAGAACCCGGAGGAAACTCAGGCGGAAACGGGGAGAACATGGAAACTCCACCCAGATGGGGATTCGAACCGGGAATCCCTAGTGCTGAGAGGAGAACATGCTAACCACTAAGCCACCGTGTCGCCCTGTCTTTAGCTTGAAATGAAAAATATCATGACAGACATATCCTGAAGGCTACTGGTTAAATATTTATGGGGGGGGGGTCCAATGCCCATTCAAGGGAGTACGTTTTAGACACTGGGCAGATACACCCAGAACAGGGCACCAAGCTATCACTGGACACACTCACTCAGACACCCATACGAATGCACATTATATGGGGCCATTTAAAGCATTCAATTTACCTTAAATCCATGTTTTTGGACTGTGCGAGGAAACCGGAGAACCTGGGGGAAATCCACATGGACACGGGGAGAACATGGAAACTCCACCCAGATTGGGACCGGGAATCCCTAGTGCTGAGAGGAGAACATGCTAATCACTAAGCCACCTGATTATAAAATTCATTCATTCATTCATTCATTATCTTCCGCTTATCCTCTATTATGGTCGCGGTGGGGTTCCCCATGCCCAATCAGGGGAGAACGTCTCGGGCGCTGGGCAGATAGACCCAGGACAGGGCGCCAATCCATCGCTGGGCACACACTCACTCACACAGACACACCCTATATGGGGCAATTTTGAGAATTCAATTAACTTGACCCATGTTTTTGGACTGTGGGAGGAAACCGGAGAACCCAGAGGAAACCCACGCAGACACGGGGAGAACATGGAAACTCCACCCAGATGGGGATTCGAACCGGGAATCCCTAGCGCTGAGAGGCGAACGTGCTAACCACTAAGCCACCGTGCCGCCCGATTATAAAATTGTTTTAAATAATTAGTCATGTAAAACCTTATTAAACGTCAACATTTTAAAAAAAATTTGAAAAACTTAAATATAAACCGTGTCATTATTAAAAAGGTGAAATCAATCAATTAATTAATTGACTCTGAATGATTACTGGTGATTCATTACGTCGGTAGTATTTATATACAGTCCACCATTTAGAAACTCTAGAAAGAGATATTTTAACTAAAATTGTATTATTGGTTTATTTAATAATCAAACAAACGCGTATAAGTTGCTAAACTAACTTCGCCGAGTTCCACACTCTGAATCGCCTTTCAAACGACTCTTATTTATAGGCTTCGATAACGAATGAATCGATTCCATCAGCGAACGACTCTTTTGCTAGAATTAGAGATTGGAATCATAGAATTGGTATTTATAATGAACGATAAACAATTTAAGATCACAATATTATCGCATTTTTGCATTTCGGGGTATTATGGAAAACGATAACACAACATTTAATCAGAAATGTGCTTGACGTCGACGCATATGTAGACGATAGTGATTTTAAGGTCAGTTTTTTGTGTATTATGGACAATATCGTTTATTAAGTGTATAAAAACTCTGTATAAATAAAATAAAACGATATTATTATTATTATTATTATTATTATTATTATTATTATTATTATTATTATTATTATTATTATTATTAAAAGACAAACGCCATACGAAAGTTAATTCAGGTCACCAATAGGAATGCGCTATTCCGTACACGTGACTGTCAACGTGTGGTGGGTGTTGTAGTTCGCTGACAGGAATGGAGCGGTTTCATGGTTCTTCATTTTAACACTTAATGCGCTTGTTAAGATAATAATAATAATAGTAATAATAATAATAATAACGTTCTGCTTTTTTGCATTTGGGAGTATTATAAAAAACGTTAACGCAATAAACATGGATATGTCGACGTTAGTGATTTTAAAGTACGTTTTTTGTGTATTATAAACAATATCGTTTATTAAGTGTACAAAAACACGTTATAAATTAAAACGAAAAATAAATATTATTATCAAAAGACGAACACGAGACGAAATTTATTTCAATTCACCAATAGGACTGCGCTATTCCGTACACGTGACTGTGACGTGTTTGTAGTTCTGACAGGCATGGCGCAGGTTGCTGGTTCTACAGGACGTTGTTGATGAGGAGGTTAATGGCCGGTCGTGTCGGTGTTAATCTGTGTCGGTGGAGCAGACGTCATGCCGCTTGTTAAAGCTCAGCAGCCGCATCTGATCCGCTCCGCTCAGAAGGATGAGTTTTATCAGAGCAGCCTGAGAAACTCCGCAAACGAAGCCGTGCAAACTCTCACCGGTACGTTCCGGCTCCCCGCTGGGCTTTAAGGCTCTTCAGTCCTGAACGAGGGTCCTGTGTGTGGCAGTCGACGTTCTGATTCGTGCAGGGGCTGGGGGTAATGTCAGGTTCCTGTCAGATCTTGTAGATCATAACGTGTTTTCTATCCGGCCACGATCTCGAGCAAACATGCAACTGCCCTGTGCTTCTGCCCTGTGCAATTAAATAACTGCCCTGTGCTTCTGCCCTGTGCAATTAAATAACTGCCCTGTGCTTCTGCCCTGTGCAATTAAATAACTGCCCTGTGCTTCTGCCCTGTGCAATTAAATAACTGCCCTGTGCTTCTGCCCTGTGCAATTAAATAACTGCCCTGTGCTTCTGCCCTGTGCAATTAAATAACTGCCCTGTGCTTCTGCCCTGTGTCATTAAATAACTGCCCTGTGCTTCTGCCCTGTGTCATTAAATAACTGCCCTGTGCTTCTGCCATGTGTCAATAAATAACTGCCCTGTGCAATCAAATAACTGCCCTGTGCAATCAAATGACAGAAGCCCTGTGCTTCTGCCCTGTGTTCAGGTTCCAGGCGATGGCTGCAGTGGAGGAAGGAGGTGGAGCTTCTGTCAGATTTCACCTACTTTGCCTTAACCACACTATCAGGTACCCCCCTTGCCCCCTCCCTGCCCCTCTTTACGCTCTGTAGATGCCGTTTGGAGTTCTGTGATCACGGTGCGTGTGCTTCTTGTAGGATTTCAGACGTTAGGTGAGGAGTACGTCAACACCGTCCAGGTCGACCCCTCCGAGCGCCGGATCCCAGCACGCCGGCGCCGCCTGGCTGTCGTCCTGCTGCACACCGTTCTGCCCTACGTCCTGGACAGACTGCTGGTGTGTGTGGAACACGAGCTGGAGGTGGAGGAGCGAGACCCGCGAGATGCCCCGGCATGGAGGTGGAGCCCCATGTTTCATGTGAAGCAGTGGGTCCAGCGCGCAGTCGGGCGGTTGAGCGAGCGGCAGAGGAAACGGTTGAAGCCTGTGCTGTTCACTGTGCAGCAGGGGCTCACGGTGGTGCACCGGCTGCACCTGGCCCTGTTTTACATCAGCGGGGTGTACTACCATCTGGCCAAGAGGGCAACGGGCATCAGTTATGTACGTTGAACTGAATTACACTGGCCTGTGTGGCGAGAGTTTGCAGGTTCTCCCTGTGCATGGGTTTCTGCTAAATGGTCACACTAAAATATTGCTCTGTGCTTATGTTCTGTGTCCCCAAGTAACTGCCCTGTGCTTTTGTTCTTTGCCACTATATTAACTGCCCCGTGCTTCTGTCCTTTGCCACTATATTAACTGCCCCGTGCTTCTGTCCTTTGCCACTATATTAACTGCCCTGTGTTTCTGTCCTTTGCCAATATAAAAACTGCCCTGTGTCTGTCCTTTGCCACTATATTAACTGCCCCGTGCTTCTGTCCTTTGCCACTATATTAACTGCCCTGTGTTTCTGTCCTTTGTCAATATAAAAACTGCCCTGTGTCTGTCCTTTGCCACTATAATAACTGCCCTGTGTTTCTGTCCTATCCTTTGCCACTATAATAACTGCCCTGTGTTTCTGTCCTTTGCCACTATAATAACTGCCCTGTGTTTCTGTCCTTTGCCACTATAATAACTGCCCTGTGTTTCTGTCCTTTGCCACTATAATAACTGCCCCATGCTTCTGTCCTTTGCCATTATAATAACTGCCCCATGCTTTTGTCCTTTGCCACTATAAATAACTGCCACATGCTTCTATTCTTTCCCACTATAATAACTGCCCCATGCTTTTCTCTTTTGCCACTTTAATACCTGCCCTGGCCATTTTGTATTGTCCTTAATGTACCTGATCCTGTTTTTCAGCTCAGGTTTCAGTCAGCAGGGGGCGCTGACTCGGCCGTCCGTAGCAGTTACCGGATGTTGGGCGTGGTCTCGTTGCTGCAGCTGGTCCTGACCGTAACGCTGCAGTTCACCAGCATGAGGCAGAAGCAGCGGGCCAGGCAGGAGTGGACACAGCACAGGAACCTGCCCTCCAGGTCAGAACCTCAAACTCAGGGCTTCTGCTAAGAGGGTGACCCTCGGAACCTGGGAACTTCCTAATGCAGTTCCAAAGTACTCCCGAGTCCATGTGGCTCTGTCAGAATGGAAGTGAGATTATACATCATGAAGGTAAAAACATGGATTCAAGGTAAATTGAATGCTCCAAATTGCCCCATATAGTGTGTGAGTGTATGTGCCCAGCGATAGACCCACCTGTCCTGGGTGTATGTGCCGAGAACCCAAAACGTTCTGAGTGATGAGTATGGGGAATATATATGTGTGTGTGTGTGTAATATATATATATATATATATATATATATATATATATATATATATATATATTCATTCATTCATTCATTCATTCATTATCTCCCGCTTTATCCTCTATTATGGTCGTGGGGGGGTTCCCCATGCCCATCCAGGGGAGAACGTCTCGGGCGCTGGGCAGATAGACCCAGGACAGGACGCCAATCCATCACTGGGCACACACTCACTCACACAGACACACTCTATATGGGGCAATTTGGAGAATTCAATTGACTTGATCCATGTTTTTGGACTGTGGGAGGAAACCGGAGAACCCGGAGGAAACCCACGTAGACACGGGGAGAATATGGAAACTCCACCCAGATGGGGATTCGAACCGGGAATCCCTAGTGCTGAGAGGAGAACATGCTAACCACTAAGCCACCGTGCCGCCCTGTATATATATTATATATATATATATATATATATATATATATATATATATTTTTTTTTTTTTCTTCTCCAGCTTTATCATGGGGGGGGGGTCCCCATACTCGTGTGTGTGTGTGTGTGTGTGTGTGTGTGTATGTATACAGTACATATATATAGTCTTAGTATATATATGTTCTCAGTTAGTCCCATTAACTCCGATCTAAAGCTCAGGGCCTCAATAGGTTTGTACGTTAGTTTTATCCCAGCGGTGTCACTGAGGTGTTTAAATGAAACTCCAGCAGCACTGCTGCACTAAAACCCCCTCACTGCATCAGTGTCACCGCAGAACTGACAATCAACAATCCACCATCCAAACTCTACCTGTTCTGTGATGGTCCTGACCAATAGAGAACAAGAACCAACAGGGGTCTAACAAAAAAACAAGAACACAGATGGACTATATCTGTTACTGTAAAACTGCAATTTGATATTGCAGTTCTGCCACAGGGGTCTCCAAATCCCCCAGATTGACACACCTTGGCATTCAAATTTTACTTTTGCTGTCTTTCGCTCAGTCCACAGACGTCCAGTTCATCGTCCCCAAGAGCCGCCCGCTGTATTTTGTGTTTGGAGGAGCGGCGGCACTCGACAGTGACCCCTTGTGGCCATCTCTTTTGCTGGGAGTGTATCACCGAGTGGTGTAACACCAAGGTAGCAAGAAGTCTGGTTTATAAATGAATTCCATTCATGTGTTTTAGCGTTAATTCGCTGAGGATCTTTTTTTGGGATTGCAGACAGAGTGTCCTCTGTGTCGGGAGAAGTTCCAGCCTCATCGTCTGGTTTACCTGAGAGGCTACGCGTGAAGAAAGATCTGATTTAGAATTCGTATCACAATAAACGAGTGAATCTTCATTAAACGGACTCACGTTTCACTTTTCCGGCGACTCTCTGAGTCGTTCTGCAAGCCGAGATCAAACTTCTGTTCCAATCCTCCCTCTGAAATGTGTTTCCAGCTGCGGAACTCTGGAGATAATATCAAGATATTAGAAGATCGATTGGTACAAGACACTCACGATTCACTGAATCATGCCTCAGAGTTACTCTCTTGAAGCTTTAAACCAAAGGAATGAAGTGTCTTAGTACCGACAGGCTGAGGGCCTTGCTCAAGGACCTGCATTGGGAACATCAGTGGACTAGGTTTGAACCCCCAACCCTGGGACTGACTGTCCCACACCTTAACGCCTGAACCCAAAAATCGCCTACTAGGTACTAGATTCGGATGGTCTGTATACTGTATAACCGGTAAAGTAGTAGGCTTTAAGTAAGTGAGTATGTGGCAACCTCACAACCTCCGATGTGATGTGTCTATTGGGTTACAAACATCATTTGAGGGAGACGGTCACTTTTTAAGCGTCTCTCTGAGCCGTTCTGCAAGCCAAGATCAAACTTCTGTTCCAATCTTCCCTCTGAAATGTGTTTCCAGCTGCATATCGTGGACCTCTGGAGAATATCAAGAGATTAGTAGCTCGATTAATACAAGACACCCACAATTCACTGAATCATGCCTCAACGTTGACTCCCTGCTGGATGCTGGATGATATACCCTGAAGCAATTCAGGCTGAGAGCCTTGCTCAAGGACCTGCATTTGGAACATCAGTGAACTAGGTTTGAACCCCCAAACCGTGGATTGAGAGTCCCACACCTTAACCCAAGGTAGGGCAAGGTAGCTCAGTGGTTAGGGCGTAGGGTGACCAGATGTCCCACTTTGTGCGGGACGGTCACGCCATTTCGTTACTTTTCAGGCGTCCCACAAATTGAGACGTTGTCCTGCATTGTTAAAGAAAGTCTGACTCTAGTTTTGAAATGCGTGTTTTATAATCTGGCATTAGATGTCTGTGTTCTCTGTTATCGGGGGAGAGACGGGCTGTTTGAATATTAACCAATTGGGAACCGAGTACATACTGTATAACCGGTAAAGTAGTAGGCTTTAAGTAGGTGAGTATGAGTATTCACTGAATCATGCCTCAGAGTTGACTCTAATGAAGCTTTAAACCAAAGGGATGAAGTGCCCCAGTGATGATATGCTCCTTGGAGCAATACAGGTTGAGGGCCTTGCTCAAGGACCTGCATTGGGAACATCAGTGGACCAGGTTTGAACCTAGTGGGTGTGTGCCCAGTGATAGATTGGCGTCCTGTCCTGGGTGTATCTGCCCAGCGCCTGAGATGTTCTCCCCTGGATGGGCATGGGAAACCCCCGCGACTCTAGTAGAGGATAAAACAGAAGATAATGGATGGATAATGTTATGGGTTGGCACAGTGGCTTAGTGTTTCACCATGTTCTCCTCTCAGTGCTAAGGATTCAAGGTTCAAATCCCAGTCTGAGTGGAGTTTCCATGTTCTCCCTGCCTATAATCTGGCATTAGATGGCTGTGTTGTCTGTTATCGGGGGAGAGGTGGGCTGTTTGAAACCAACCAATCAGGAACCGAGTACATACTGTATAACCAGTAAAGTAGTAGGATTTAAGTGAGTATCTGGAAACCAGGCCAACCTCCGGTGTAATGTGTCTATTGTGTTACAAACATAAATTTGAGGGAGACGGTCACTTTTCCAGCGACTCTCTGAGCTGACTGTGATTCACTGAATCATGCCTCAATGTTGACTCCCTTGATGCTAGATGATATCCTCCTGGATCAATTCAGGCTGAGGGCCTTGCTCAAGGACCTGCATTTGGAACATCAGTGGACTAGGTTTGAACCCCCAAGCCTTGGATTGATAGTCCCACACCTTAACCCAAGGTAGGGCAAGGTAGCTCAGTGGTTGGGGTGTTGGGCTATCAATCTGAAGGTTGGGGGTTCCAATCCCAGTTCCACTGAAGTTACCAATGTAGGTCCTTGAGCAAAGCCCTTAACCCTCAGTGCTACAGGGATAAACCACCTTAAGCACCATGCTGGACTTGCGATTCACACATCTAGTTCCAATCAAAGTCGTTAGGCTGTTACCAAAATCACCTACTAGGCTGTAGGTACTAGATTTGGCCATGGTCAAGTACATACTGTTTAAGTGTGTACAGTCATGGCCAAAGTTTTGAGAATGACACAAATATTATATTTTCACATGATCTGCTGCCCTCTGGTTTTTATGTGTGTTTGTCAGATGTTTTTTTATCACATACAGAAATATAATTGCAATCATATTATGAGTAACAAAAGCTTTTATTGACAGTTAGAATGAGTTAATGCAGCAAGTCAATATTTGCAGTGTTGACCCTTCTTCTTCAGGACCTCTGCAATTCTCCCTGGCATGCTCTCAATCAACTTCTGGACCAAATGCTGACTGATAGCAGTCCATTCTTGCACAATCAATGCTTTCATTTTGTCAGAATTTGTAGGTTTTTGTTTGTCCACCCGTCTCTTGGTGATTGACCACAAGTTCTCAATGGGATTAAGATCTGGGGAGTTTCCAGGCCATGGACCCAAAATCTCTATGTTTTGTTCCCTGAGCCATGTAGTTATCACATTTGCTTTATGGCAAAGTGCTCCATCATGCTGGAAAAGGCATTGTTGATCACTAAACTGCTCTTGGATGGTTGGGAGAAGTTGCTTTCAAAGGACATTCTGGTACCATTCTTTATTCATGGCTGTGTTTTTAGGCAAGCCTGTGAGAGAGCCGATTCCCTTGGCTGAGAAGCAACCCCACACATGAATGGTTTCAGGATGCTTTACAGTTGGCATGAGACAAGACCAGTGGTTGTGCTCACCTCGTCTTCTCCGAATAAGCCGTTTTCCAGATGTCCCAAACAATCGGAATGGGGATTCCTCAGCAGTCCACTCCCTGTACCTTTTGCAGAATATCAGTCTGTCCCTGATGTTTTTTCTGGAGAGAAGTGGCTTCTTTGCTGCCCTCCTTAAGACCAGGCCTTGCTCCAAGAGTCTCCGCCTCACAGTGCGTGCAGATGCACTCACACCTGCCTGCTGCCATTCCTGAGCAAGCTCTGCACTGCTGGTAGCCCGATCCCGCTGCTGAAACACTTTTAAGAGACGGTCCTGGCGCTTGCTGGTCTTTTTTGGGCGCCCTGGAGCCTTTTTGGCAACAATTGAACCACTCTTTTTGAAGTTCTTGATGATGTGATAGTTTGTTGACTGAGGTGCAATCTTTCTAGCTGCGATACTCTTCCCTGTTAGGTCATGTTTGTGCAGTACAACGATGACTGCACGTGTTTCTTTAGAGATAACCATGGTTAACAGAAGAGAAACAATGATGCCAAGCACCAGCCTCCTTTTAAAGTATCCAGTGGTGTCATTCTTACTTAATCATGACAGATTGATCTCCAGCCCTGTCCTCATCAACACCCACACCTGTGTTAATGGAGCAATCACTGAAACAACGTTAGCTGGTCCTTTTAATGCAGGGCTGCAATGAAGTTGAAATGTGTTTTGGGGATAAAGTTCATTTTCTAGGCAAATATTGACTTTGCAATTAATTTCTGTTAAGCTGATCATTCTTTATAACATTCTGAAGCAGTAGACTTTGTAAAAATTAATATTTGTATCATTCTCCAAACTTGTGGCCATGACTGTATGTGGTAACCACGCAACCTCGGATGTAATGCATCAACTGTGTTACAAACATCATTTAAGGGAGAAGGTCACTCCCAAACACCCCCTCCTCAAGTTCAAGTAACTTGACAGTGGCAAGAAAAAACTCCCTGTTATGTTGATTTTACATTTACATTTACATTTAGTCATTTAGCAGACGCTTTTATCCAAAGCGACTTACAAATGAGAACACCACAAGTCAGAAGCTATGAAGAAAACCAACTATACTGTAAATTCATCAAACCTGAATGTTATTCGCTGCCACAGCACACGTTGTGTTGTTTTTTTTTACAACAGGTATTTGTTAAAGAGATGTGTCTTCAGCAATTTTTTAAAACTATTCAGTGATTCTGCCTTACGGACAGATTTGGGAAGAGCATTCCACCATTTTGCAGTGGTGGACGCCACGGAGTGAGACTTACCTGCTCGGTGAGGTGGAATCGTCAGGCGGCAATCATCGCTGGAGCGAAGAGAACGGGTCGGAGTGTATTTAGGAAAGATGGGGTGATGGTAGGAGGGGGCGGATNGCCCTGAGGCACACCAGTGCGTACTTGGTGAGAGTTAGAGAGCTCTCCATTCCATGACACCTTGAAGGTCCTTCCTGTGAGGTAGGATCGAAACCATTCAAGTGTCGTATCAGAAAAACCTAATTCAGCTAGAGTTGTCAGTAGAATCTGATGATTTACTGTATCAAAAGCTGCGGAAAGGTCTAACAAAATGAGGACCGAGGATTGAGATTTGGCCTTGATTTTTTAAGAAAGAAACCTTGTGAGGACCAAGACTCAGTGGGGGACAGCATTAACAGTGTAGGACAGCCATGTACATGTGTCATGTGTCAGGTGACCCATATTTAACAAATGGAAAAACTCTAATAACTGGAAAACTATATGTAAGTCCATTAAGGGGGTCTTGCAGGACCGCCAGTCCAATTAATGAGTCCACCTTATGAAGGGGCAGGACTCAGACCATGGTGACAAAACCATGTTCTCCAAGTTCCAGACCCCCCATAAAGAACTAAGTAGTTATCGTTAGTAGATCGAAATCAGTGATCACCTAATAGCTACCACTTGGAGAATATTCTTATCTTATAGACACTAGAACTTTCTAGGACTCTAGGAGTGGGGGTTTCAGCTGTTGACCAGCCCATCTGCACACGTCTCTGGATTCCCGAATGGAGAAGCTTTAAAACTCAACTCATGTTCTCTAAATCCTGAATGGTTGATGGTGTCACATCACGGTCAGTAACTCTCTCCGTTATTTTCCATGAGTCTCATAAGCCTGCACGTCCTCAGTTCATGCCAATTATGGAAATCGGTTGGCAATGTTTACGGGCTGATGATTAATGTAAAAAGGTTCGTTAATTCGTTTTCAAGCAATTGCTTCCTCCAGATCAGGGCGCTTTGCATATGAGGCATAATAGAAAGAAAAGAGAAACTAATCGGGACAAATGAATTTAACCCAATAATACTAACATGGTTAGCACGTTCACCTCTCAGAACTTGGTTGGAATTCCAATATGGGTGGAGTTTACATGTTCTTCCAGTGTCTGCATAAATTGCCCCATAAAGTGTGTGTGTGTGTGTGTAATTGAGGGTGCACCCAGTGATAGATTGGCACCCTGTCCTGGGTGTATCTGCCCAGCGCCCGAAACGTTCTCCCCTGGATGGGCATGGGGAACCCCACCGCGACCCTAGTAGAGGATAAAGTGGAAGATATTGGATGGATGGATGAAGAAATGTAACATGGCTCTAATATATAACTCTAATATATGCTTTTGAGGAGGGGGGTTAAGAGTTAATGGGACTAACGAGGTTTGTAAAGTGAAGATGGACGACGATGGTGGATCTATACGGTAAGTGGAACCAACAGTATAAACAACAGTGTGACTAATAAGGTGTCTTAGCATGATAGCATCTGGATTATTAATGCTCTTATTAACACAGCTGCATAGGATCTCACACCGGTTCTGGTGCCGGGTCACTTAATACAGGGGGATTTTGTTTGGGCCGTCAGCAGAACTCTAAATTATCCAATACATCAACATTAATAGACTTGGCGCGGTCAGAGTCCAAATATAGCGGAGGTGCTACTGTCACCTCAAGTGATGCCTCAGCTTAAAGAACCATTTCTAGAAGAACCACATCTAAAAAAAAATCAATCTAAAGCCGCACGGAGAAGGCAAGGGGGACTGGAAGCGCCCGCGAGGAAGCCTCAGTACTCAGCTAATTGACTCAGCATTGGATTTCCTCCAGCTCCTCGTGGTTGTGTGGCGCTCAATCCAGTTTGTTATTACAGAAGAAAGTGGAGTAACTCTCAAACTCCCAAAATGGCCTCATGCTGGCTGCTGATTAGTCCGGCGACACACTCGGGACACAACAGGCGTTAGAATGTGCAAACCAATGTTTACTCCACTGAGTCGTCTTCCTCTAACAGGCTTGTTTACATTAGGGAGCGCCATATTGGAGAAGATTTGAATATTCCACTCGGCACCGTTTGGCAACCCTATTCATCCAGAATTGGAACCGGCGCAATGAGATCCTGATATGTTACGTTTGGACATACAATGTACATACAACGTACAAGAATCGAAACTTGATGGCTGGGGTCAGAATGAGGGTTAAGGGCCTTGCTCAAGGGCCCACATTGGTAACTTCAGTGAACATGAGATTTGAACCCTCAACCTTCAAATTGATAGCCCAACACCCTAACCACTGAGCTACCCCCCAATGCCAATAGTTGGGTGGTAGATAAGTGGTTAGGCTGTGGAGCTATACTGTAAACCCCCCCTAAGTTGGGAGTTCAAACCTGAAGTCCACCATAAATTGCCAATGTGGGCCTTTAAGCAAGACCCGTAACACTCAGAGCTCCAGGGGCGCTGTTTCATGGTTCAAGTTCAAGTTCAAGTTATTTATTTATATAGCGCTTTTTACAACAGTACATTGTCACAAAGCAGCTTTACAGAATGAAAAGCCTTTAAACCCCCAAAGAGCAAGCCGAAGCGACAGTGGCAAGAAAAAACTCCCTTTTATGTTGTTATTCAAGGAAGAAACCTTGGGAGGACCAAGACTCAGTGGGGGACTCATCCTCCTTGAGCGGCCAGGCAGCAACAACAATGTAGGAC
>JAFMOD010001568.1:71215-136215 GCA_019802435.1 Corydoras maculifer
ACTACTCCGCGATTTGGAGAGTAGTGAGGGACAACAAAGCGGAATAAATGCTATGTTATAGCGATGGGGTAGCTGAACAGTAAAGCGAATGTAAAAAAGTAACTAAAAGTAACTAAAAAACTAAAATAACACTCAATTTAGTGGTTAAGCTTAAGAGAGCTAGACAACGCACGTCCGCATCTACACACTGACTGCGTGGCAGGAAGTGACGTCAGCCAGTGTTGCGTACCCAATAAAAAAGGATTAAATAATGTTCATATCAGCAGCCACCCTACATGATCATTACAGGCTCCTTTTACCAGCAAACAAGGAATTCATTCTAATCCCATCTACAGAAGCCGATCTGTGGGATCCTAATTAATAAAACAACACCTCGTTGCAAATGCAGTCTGGCCTGGCCACTCAGATGCGTTAAAACACCCGTGATTCGAACCCTAAAAGCCTTTTTGCAATAAAGAGAATTAGCGCTGGTGTTCTAATGCCTGACTGCTGATCTTATAAAATAAATACTGCTCAGTGCTGGTATCCCATTTAAGTTTCAGGATATATAAGAAAACGGCTACATTAACTATGATTATATTGTGGCTTAGTGGTTAGCACGTTCTCCTCTCAGCACTAGGGATTTCCAGTTCAAATTCCTATCTGGGTGGAGTTTCCATGTTCTCCCCGTGTCCGCATGGGTTTCCTCCCACAGTCCAAAAACGTGGATCAAGGTCAATTAAATGCTCTAAATTACCCCAGGGCGGTACGGTGGCTTAGTGGTTAGCATGTTCGCCTCTTAGCACTAGGGATTCCCGGTTCGAATCCCCATCTGGGTGGAGTTTCCATGTTCTCCCTGTGTCTGTGTGGGTTTCCTCCGGGTTCTCCGGTTTCCTCCCACAGTCCAAAAACATGGAACAAGTCGACTGAATTCTCCAAATTGCCCCATATAGAGTGTGTGTTTGTGAGTGAGTGTGTGCCCAGTGATGGATTGTCGCCCTGTCCTGGGTGTATCTGCCCAGCGCCCGAAACGTTCTCCCCTAGATGGGCATGGGGAACCCCACCGTGACCTTAATATAGGATAAAGCGGGAGATAATGAATGAATGAATAAATCACCCCATATAGAGCGTGTTTGGGGCAACACGGTGGCTTAGTGGTTAGAATGTTCTCCTCTCAGCGCTAGGGAGTCCAGGTTCGAATCCCAATCTGGGTGGAGTTTCCATGTTCTCCACGTGTCCGCGTGAGTCTCCTCTGGGTTCTTCGGTTTCCTCCCACAGTCCAAAAACATGGATCACGGTCAATTGAATTCTCAAAATTGCCCAACATTGAGTGTGACTGTGTGTCCAGCGATAGATTGGCGCCCTGTCCTGGGTGTATCTGCCCAGCGCCCAAAACGTTCTCCCCTAGATGGTGGAACCAAAACCCAGTATACCCAGTAACACCCCTCCACAACCCTAGAAGAGGATAAAGAGGAAGATAATGGATGGATGGATATAGAAATAAAATGTTTAACTGCTTTTAAAGACTTTAAAGAGATGCTGAAGAGCTGTGTCAGTTTTACTACAATTTATGTAAGAATTAATAGGAAATATTGCTATATTGTGACGATGTAGAATCTGTAATAAATAGCAGGTTGGTAAAGTCACCAGAAAACGTTTATTGTACAATAAAAAGTATTATATTCATTGTTAAAACTTGAAAAGACTCCAGCTTTGTATTACAACTCAAACTGGAACCTTATAAGTGTCCTTAAAGCGTGTTCATTATCTAAACCTTAATATTAACCGTCAGACCAGCTCACAGCGCTGTACTGCCCCCTGCCGGTGGCTTTGTCAAACGCACAAGTATGACTTCGTTTTCCGCAATTAAATTTGAGTTAGTTATAATATATTTGACATATTGTTCGCTATTAATATGACCTCGAAGAATAAAACAACGTCATTTGCGAGTTTCATCACAAAATATCCCTTATTTCACGAAAAAAAGCAAAATTGTTTTATTAGCGCCGTGCTAATCAGAACGTTCCCCATATCTTTTTAGACTTCTGCTTAAATAGTAAAATAATTTAAATATATCCATCCATTCTTCCATTATCTTCCGCTTTATCCTATATTAGGGTCGGGGAGGGGGTGGGGTTCCCCATGCCCATCCAGGGGAGGAGGTTTCAGGCGCTGGCCAGATACACCCAGGTCAGCGCGCCAATCTATCACTGGGCACACACTCACTCACACACACACTCTATATGGGACAATTTGGAGAATTCAATTAACTTGATACATGTTTTTGGACTGTGGGAGGAAACTGGAGAAGCCAGAGGAAACCTACGCGGACACGGGGAGAACATGGAAACTCCACCCAGATTGGGATTCGAACCGGGAATCCCTAGCGCTGAGAGGAGAACATGCTAACCACTAAGCCACCATGCCTCCCCAATCTAAATATATTCATTCATTCATTCATTATCTCCCGCTTTATCCTCTATTAGGGTCGTGGTGGGGTTCCTCATGCCCATCCATGGGAGAACGTCTCGGGCGCTGGGCAGATAGACCCAGGACAGGGCGCCAATCCATCGCTGGGCACACACTCACTCACACAAACACACTCTATAGGGGGCAATTTTGAGAATTCAATTGATTTGATCCATGTTTTTGGACTGTGGGAGGAAACCGGAGAACCCGGAGGAAACCCACGCAGACACGGGGAGAACATGGAAACTCCACCCAGATGGGGATTCGAACCGGGAATCCCTAGCGCTGAGAGGCGAACGTGCCAACCACTAAGCCACCGTGCCGCCATAATCTATATATTCTTCAAAATTAAAAACCACTCATATATCATGGTAAATTAATTTATCCTGAATTTATTCTGCTTGGGGTGGCACGGTGGCTTAGTGGTTAGCACGTTCGCCTCTCAGCGCTAGGGATTTACGGTTCGAATCCCCATCTGGGTGGAGTTTCCGCGTGGATTTCCTCCGGGTTCTCCGGTTTCCTCCCACAGTCTAAAAACAGATCAAGTCAATTAAATTCTCCAAAATTGCCCCATATAGTGTGTGTGTGAGTGAGTGTGTGCCCAGCGATGGATTGGCGCCCGAGACGTTCTCCCCTGGATGGGCATGGGGAACCTCCCCGTGACCCTAATAGAGGATAAAGTGGGAGATAATGAATGAATAAATTATTCTGCTTGCGAAGTATAAAATTTAGTAGAAAATTGGCAATTTATCCATAGAAAACAAAATTATTCATTTATTCATTATCTTCCTCTTTATCCTCTACTAGGGTCGGGGGGGCGACCATGTCCATCCAGTGGAGAACGTTTCAGGCGCTGGGCAGATACACCCAGGACAAGGCGCCAATCTATCGCTGGGTAAAACAAAATTAATGATCACTAATTAGTTAATTAATAGTTTTTTTTTTTTAAATTGATTTCATCGACGATGAACCGTGAAAGAGTGGGTGAAATAGCATTTGCAAATAGAGTGGGTAATAATAATAAAAAAGTTATTAGATTTATTAATAGTTTTTGATGTTTTGGTTCTAAATAAAGGGTGGCACGGTGGCTTAGTGGTTAGCATGTTCTCCTCTCAGCACTAGGGATTCCCGGTTCGAATCCCCATCTGGGTGGAGTTTCCATGTTCTCGCCGTGTCTGCGTGGGTTTCCTCCGGGTTCTCCGGTTTCCTCCCATAGTCCAAAAACATGGATCAAGTCAATTGAATTCTCCAAATTGCCCCATAAAGAGCGTGTGTGTGAGTGAGTGTGTGCCCAGCGATGGATTGGCGCCCTGTCCTGGGTGTACCTGCCCAGCGCCCGAAACGTTCTCCCCTGGATGGGCATGGGGAACCCCACCGCGAACCTACTAGAGGACAAAGTGGGAGATAATGAATGATTCTAAATAAGTAACCTGAACGTTTTTAAATAATGATAAAAGACTGGTAGTAATGCTAAGCGCCAAACAGTAAACCGAAAAGTTCGGTCCCAGCGCTAAGAGGCGAACGTGCCGCCCAAGACGTTAGATTGTCCAAGCCAGTATGGAGGTGCCAGTCCTTACCCGGATAAATAGGAGGGTTTTGCTAGAAAGGACATCCATTATGAAACTGGGCCGAGTAGAATATGTGGATCTTCTTTGCAGTGGTGTCCGCTAAAAGGTACAAGAACATTGAAGACATCCAAAAGACAAAGAAGCACTGACAGATAAAATATGACTATTTATTTAAACAATTTACCCCCTAATCATATATGTTATAACATATATGGTTAGCATGTTCTCCTCTCAGCACTAGGGATTCCCGGTTCGAATCCCCATCTGGGTGGAGTTTCCATGTTCTCCCCGTGTCCGTGTGGGTTTCCTCCGGGTTCTCCGGTTTCCTCCCACAGTCCAAAAACATCAAGTCAATGGAGTTCTCCAAATTGCCCCATATAGAATGTGTTTGTCTGTGTGAGTGAGGGTTTGCACAGTAATAGATTAGCACCCGGTCCTGGGTGTATCTGTCCAGCGCCCGAAACGTTCTTCCCTGGATGGGTATGGGAAACCCCCCCCCCGACCCTAATATAGAATAAAGCGGAAGCTAATATATGTATGTATATATATATAACTAAGTCTGTAAAGATCATGAAAAGTCAACACAGCAGTACTTGCACTACTTGAGGACACTGAACACAACTTTCTCTTCAGCTTAGAACAGAAACAATCCCCAGGTAGAACACCGATGTCTCAATGGAATCTCTGTTCAGGCCCCTAATCAGATATTCTCTTTGGAGCGGAAGGTTTTTGATCTCTGTAGCCCTGCAGTCTGCACGCCTGAGGATTCTGGTCCGAATGCTCCAACACACACTCAGGGGACACCTGTATTTTTTTCTTCTTCAAAACAGTAAGAAGCAAAGTTAAAGCACAGGAGTGGAACAGACCGACTTGGATCATGAATATTGATCATCCCGGATCAACGATCCCGAAACACGAGTGATTACTTGATTGTAACCTTTTTGTTTGGGTTCTTTTATAGACAATCTGCGGATCCAGGTTTGAATCCCTGTCTGGGTGGAGTTTCCATGTTCTCCCTGTGTCTGTGTGGGTTTTCTCAAGGTTCTCCGGTTTCCTCCCACAGTCCAAAAACATGGATCAAGGTCAACTGAATTCTCCAAATTGCCCCATATAGAGTGTGTGTGTGTGTGTGTGTGTGCCCATAGATAGATTGGTGCCCTGTCCTGGGTGTATCTGCCCGGCGCCCAAAACGTTCTCCCCTGGATGGACATAGGGAACCACCCCCGCAATCCCCCCGTGTGTGTGTGTGTGTGTGTGTGAGAGTGTGAGCTCAGTGATGGATTGGCGCCCTGTCCTGGATGTATCTGCCCAGCGCCCAAAACACTCCTCACTGAATGGGCCACCCCACCCGAGGATTAAGTAATAGATAATGAAATGAAATAAATATAGAAATATTTAAAACTGTCCAATGCCAACAATCACGACACAGTCACAATTATCCCGATGCTTCGAGGCATTTCTTCTTGTATTAACATTTTTTATTAATTATTATTATATCGTCACACCAACATACACACAGAACTGCAGCTTCTCACTGAAGAGCGGTATTTAAGCTCTTTACCTTATATACAGTACCAGTCAAAAGTTTGGACCCGCCTCTTTTTGCTCCTCTTCTTGTCCATGTTCTCATTTCAACTTACTGTAAAGCTGTTCTACAATTCCAGACTGTAGTTCATCTGTTTGTAGAGTACAGTATACACTATGTACATCCCCTTTACTCTGTTCTAATGGTCAGGACCCCAAAAGTACTACACAGACCACAGAGCAGGTATTATTTGGTTAGCACATTAGTCCTATCCCAGCAGTGTCACGGAGGTGTAAATGTAACTACAGCATCAGTGTCACTGCAGAACTGACAATAGACAATCCACCACCCAAATTCTACCTGTTCTGTGATGGTCCTGCCAAAAAATGAACAGAGAACCAACAGGGGACTAACAAAAACAAATAAACAGATGAACTACAGTCTGTAATTATGAAAATACAAAGTTAATCGTTACAGTAAGTGGGGTTAATGTACAGTGGAGCGTGTCCAGTGTATTGTACAATCACATGTTTATGTTCATGAACACAAGTCAGATATAGACACCCGATTGCACAAAACACTTACTTTAATGCCTGTGTACTTAGTGCAGGTTATTCAATACCTACACTTACAATCAAGTACACACTTATCAGCAGGGTGATACTGCGCCCTTGAATGTAATCATAAGTGCAAAAGTGCATTAGCTCTACATTGAACAGCATACATTACGCATTTCATAATGTACCACCTTTCACACACATTATTTTATATAAAAAGAAGGGTACATGGGTGTTTACAAATTTAGAATGAGGTATAATAGAAAATAGTAAGGTCCGTATGCGGACATGGCTTCCAACTCGTGTATTAATAACGCCAAGCAGATTGGCACCGGTCTCAGAGAGGGAGAGGGGTAATGTTAAAGGATTCAGGAGCGAGTGCTCATAAACCTGCACTCTTTATGGGCGAACCGTTTCGGTCGCCGCAGGACTGGGCCTCCGCACGGATTAAATGTCAAATTTGATCTGGGGGATGAATTGGTATGCAGATTCGCAGCTAGGCCTTTACGTGACGACCTTAATGGCTTATACGCACATTTCCAGGGATTTGTAAATCACAGGTCACGGAGCTTTTGCATGGCAGACACACATGCGAATGCATTCACGCAGACTTCTGGGTAGCAGGTCACCTCCTAGCATGTTTATGGACCGTGGCACATGGGGAGAAGCCATGCGGCAGTTCTGCGCCACCTAGTGGATGTAGATTTACATTTAGTCATTTGACAGGCGCTTTTATCCAAAGAGACTTACAAGTGAGAGAACATGAGATGTAACATAAGAGACTGTAGCTCGCATTTTGTTGACTGATTTATACCAGTGTGACGCGCATAAATACACCATCACAACGTCAGTGACACTGCCGTGCTGAGAATCATCCACCACCGAAATAAAAATGATTATTAGAGACCAGAGTAAAGGGGACGAACAAGTAATTATTAAATGGTAATGCACCAATCCTTAAAAATCCATATATATATATAAAATCATTGTTAACAATAACACACATCTCTGAGCACTTCACATTCGTATCAATGAGCCAGGATCTTCAAAAAAAAAAAAAAATTGAGACAAGAGAGATGATGTCTGGCCATTCTGCATCAACTCGACTGACCTAGATGCTGCAGCAATGTTCATACGCCAAATACGAAAAGGCTCCGCACCAAAACTGTCCCAGGTGGCCAGCAAGGAAAAGTGAAAATGTGGTAGAACATTATTGTAAATCAGTATATAGTTCTGAACATCCCGCTCCCGCCATAGAACCTCTTTTAAATGGATGTAATGGAGAACGCATGTGAATGTATGTGATATAAATGACATCTATTAATATCATAGTACCACTGTGTGAAATGTGAAGATCATTATACATACATATACACACACACACACATATATATATATATATATATATTCATTCATTCATTATCTTCCGCTTATCCTCTATTAGGGTCGCGGTGGGGTTCCCCATGCCCATCCAGGGGAGAACGTCTCGGGCGCTGGGCAGACAGACCCAGGACAGGGCGCCAATCCATCGCTGGGCACACACTCACTCACACAGACACACTCTACAGGGGGCAATTTTGAGAATTCAATTAACTTGTTCCATGTTTTTGGACTGTGGGAGGAAACCCCCCCCCCCCCCCCCCCCCCCCCCCCCCCCCCCCCCCCCCCCCCCCCCCCCCCCCCCCCCCCCCCCCCCCCCCCCCCCCCCCCCCCCCCCCCCCCCCCATATATATATATATATATATATATATATATATATATATATATATATATATATACACACACATACACACACACATATATATACACACATACACACAATGATCTATATCAGCACTACTTCATACAGAAGGAATCATGAGCACTCATAACATTACATCATGTACTCCATCTGTTTCTCTGCATACCTTGTTACCATGTTCTCCAACAATCAGGACCCCCACCATGAAATCTTAGCAGTGCATTGACACAGACATGGTGGTGCTGATCAGCTGTAGTAGCGATGCAGCCAGGCTGCGTATACTCCCCCACCCAATAATGTCAGCATCTTTATTAATGGATGGATTAATGGATGACTGTGAAACTGCATTAACAGATGACCTGCTGTCTCTGATTTTAAGTTTATAAGGTGAAGCAATAAGATGGATGTGTCAAATAGAGTGTACAGTGAGTGGATGCAGCATTGTGTCACTGCAATGCTGCGAATGATCCGTGACCCAATTAATCAGAATCAGCACAGCAAAAGGCTGCATGCACTGGTAATTAACAGGGTACGTTAATTAAGGTAACGTTGCTAATAAGAGGTCAGTGAGCGTTACTATACCAACATTCTCTATACACAATACATCATGACAAAATGTATATGCAACTAGTCGCCATCGCAACCAAAAATACAGAGTGGAAGCCTTTCTTTGAGAACGCTTTGGAGTTTTAAAGTTTAAACGAACCCTAGGTTGCTTACTGGTGGGTCTGACTTTGAGTCAACATTCTGATTCATTCCAGTGTGAAAAATCAGTGTGTTAAAGGGCAGCGCACTGCTCTGAAGCTCCTCCCCCCCCTTCCATCCGAAATTAAGGGGTCATAAGGAAAGCTAGATAAATGTCTGCAGATATTTTTTAGCTCTGTGTGTGTTTGTGTGTGTGTGTCTGGTTGGAAATCATTCACTAAGCAGTTAATGTTCTGCAATCAGTTGGCTGCTGTTCAGACGGTTCCGTATTTATTTTCCATCCCTTTACTGACCCTGTGTCCGAGTTGAGGTTCTGCCAGACTGTCATGCCCCGTTATCTGGATGGTGGTAATACAACCTACATGGAGGGCAGTGTGATGTGGGTTAAGTAATACTGGCTATTCTAAACATGACCTTCCACACAGATAGTAACCTGGCATTTGAGAACTGAGAACCAACCAATGTAACAAGGATTATCTGTGATTATCTGCAAAACACGGTCTATACGACCTTTGGTGACATGACCCAATCAACCAGTATCCAGAGTAACATTTGTGAGGTCAGACAACAATGTCACATAATCTCACATTCCAATTCATCCCAAGGGTGTCAGCAGACATACTGGAACGGAAAAAAAAACCTTCTCCAAACTGTTCCGAATGGTAACACGCCAACCTCATCCATTAAAGCCTTTGCGAACTTTGCATTGTGGAATGGGGCACAGTTAGGGCCTTCCCCAAACTGTTCAATATAATTAATTGCTTCATATCTGCTGATGGGGGCGTGTTCTGGACCCTCACTGGAGTGTGTGTGCTGAACGTCTGGCTCAATTAATACAAAGTTCATGTGAGGTCAAACACCAATGATGTAGTAAAGGGACCTGGCTCACAATCTCCATTCCAATTCATCCCAAGGGTGTCAGCAGACATGCTGGAACCCAAAAAACCTTCCCCAAATCTTTCAGGTCAGTGACATGCCAACCTGACCCATAAAAGCCTTTGCAAACTTTGCACTGTGGAATGGGGCACAGTCAGGGCCTTCCCCAAACTGTTCAAATTAGGTTGGAAGGATGCACTTATATTATTAATTGCTTCATATCTGTTTATGGGGGCGTGTCCAGGACTCTAACTGGAGTGTGTGTGGAACGTCTGACTCAATTAATCCAAAGAATTATATTTGAGGTCAGACACTAATGGTGTAGTAAAGGTCCTGACTCACAATCTTCATTCCAATTCATCCCAATGATGCTAGCAGAAATGCTGGAAACCACAAAACCTTTCCCAAACCTTTCAGTTCAGTGACATGCCAACCTGACCCATCAAAGCCTTTGCAAACTTTGCATTGTGGAATGAGATACAGTCAGGGCCTTCCCCAAACTGTTTAAATTAGGTTGGATGGATACAATATAATTAATTGCTTCATATCTGTTAATGGGGTGTGTGTCCAGAACTCTAACTGGAGTGTGTGTGGAACGTCTGACCCAATTAATCCAAAGAATTATATGTGAGGTCAAACAATGGGGCACAATCAGGGCCTTCCCCAAACTGTTCAAATTAGGTTGGTAGGATACACTTATATAATTAATTGCTTCATATCTGTTAATGGGGGCATGTCCAGAACTCTAACTGGAGTGTGTGTGTGTGTGTGCGGACCCATCAAAGTCTTTGCGAACTTTGCATTGAAGAATGGGGCAGAGTTAGGGCCTTCCCCAAACTGTTCAAATTAGGTTGGAAGGATACAATTATATAATTAACTGCTTCATATCTGTTAATGGGGTGTGTCCAGGACTCAAACCGGAGTGTGTGTGCGGAACATCTGGCTCAATGAACCCAACGAATTATATGTGAAGTCAAACAATGGGGCACAATCAGGGCCTTCCCCAAACTGTTCAAATTAGGTTGGAAGGATACAATTATATGATTAAAGTGCTTTATTATATAATTAAAGTGCTGCTGATGAGGGCATATCCAGGAATCTTAAAAGTTTGGCCAAATTCATCCAGAGGAGCATTTGTGAGGTCAGACAATGATGTTGTAGTCAAGGACCTAGCTCGTAATCTCCATTCCAATTCATTCCAAGGGAATTAGCAGTCAGTGGGAGGATTTGGAGTCTTGACAACTCTGGTTAACCACGTTTTGAACCGTGTTGCCCCTCTGTTAATGCAAAAAAATATTTTTTAGGGCATTTTAGATCCACGTTTCAGACTACAATTACTGTCTATTAATCACTTTAGAGTTTAATGATTCCTATAGTCCCCTTCACTCCGCCCCCTAAAGGTCAGACCCACCACAGATGATAATTCTCAGCAGTGAGGCGACACCGACATGATGCTTGTGTGTTTGCACATTGTACACTGGTACGATTGGGGAGTTAGCTCTCGAAATGAATCTGATATTTACATAAAAATTGAAAGTGATTTAGATTCGATGAGCAAAACAGATGGAGGAGCTAAAAAAAAAAAAGTAAAACTCCACCTGTGCAGACCTGAAAACGGTTAAAACTCGGACTCCTGTCCATAAAACCAATAATGCACTCGCAGTTGGGTCAGCGTTTGTAGAGCTTCCAGCAAACGGAGGTTCCCCAAAGGGTTTTTTTTTTCCGCGGGGACGCTGTCAGGTCAAGCGGGTAAATACAGAGGTACCTGTGGGTTTAAGGGCGCGGGACTTTAGTTCCTCAGAACGCTGTTTAAATATTACACCTCTTCTCCGGTGTCATTCGCCTCACTGCAGGTCGGCTTGATCCGACTGTACCGGGGGGGCGTCGAGGATTTCGAAGGTGTCGTCGATGACCTGCCACAAGCAGCTGTCCAATGGGAAGTCGTTATCCACCAGGTTGACCAGGTAGTAGTTGTCGTGGATGTACTGGATGATCATGCGGGAGGGCGACTCGTCCTCGTATAGCTTTCCCCACTGCTCGATCCACAATGCGAATGCCTCGTCCTACACACACACACACACACACACACACACACACACACATTGTATAAATCTCTAGTATATAAAAACAGTACCTGTTTATATAGATAGATGCCCCAGTATTAACCATCTTCTGATGTCATATTGGGCGGCACGGTGACTTAGTTGTTATCCAGTTCACCTCTCAGCACTAGGGATTTCCGGTTGTCATGTTCTCCCCGTGTCTGCGTGGGTTTCCTCCGGGTTCTCCAGTTTCCTCCCACAGTCCAAAAACATGGATCAAGTCATTTAAATTCTCCAAATTGCCCCATATAGAGTGTGTGTGTGAGTGTGTGTAGATTGGCGCCCTGTCCTGGGTGTATCTGCCCTGCGCCCGAAATGTTCTCCCCTGGATGGGCATGGGGAACCCCCCGCGACCCTAATATAGGACAAAGCGAAAGATAATGAATGGATGGATGATGTAATGTAATAACATCAGTATAAGGACTGTGGCAGGGAGCTGTCCAAGGTTGCACTTAGGTTTGTGTTCAGCCATATGAGACGACGGGGTGAGACACCAGCCAGCATGTTTTATTTACTGCAATTTTTTTGAAATCCATTTAAAAAAAAGGAGACGTCTGTGGTCTTTAGAAGGTACGAGAAACCCAGGAACATGGCATTACGATGGGGAACATCGCGGAGCATGCCAGGTATGGAAAAGAAGGAGAATGTAAAGATGGGCATCTGCCATTTCTGCATTGAAGTCAAAGGAGGAACCAGAAGAGACGATGGGTACCTGACGCTTAAGCATCGTGATGGTTCTGTGACAAAACCCAGGAACAAGGTGTCGCCATGGGGATGTATGTGGTCTTTATAAGATACGTTCTCCAGCAGCTCACCGTGAAAAGGAACAAGGTGTTGGTGGAGCACACCAAAAGAGAGAGGACGTGGAGATAGGAATCTGCCATTCCTGCATGGACGTTCAAGGAGGAACCAGAAGAGATGATGGGTACCTGACGCTTCAGCATTGTGATGGTCCAGTGAGAAAAGCCAGGAACAAGGTTTCGCCATGGAGACGTCTGTGGTCTTTATAAGGTACGTTCCCCAGCAGCTCACCATGAAAAGGATCAAGGAGTTGGTGGAGCACACCAGCTACGGAAAAGAGGGAGGACGTGGTGATGGGCATCTGCCGTTTTTGTACTGTGGAAACCCAGTTACAAGGTGTCGCCATGGAGACGTCTGTGGTCTTTATAAGGTACGTTCTCCAGCAGCTCACCGTGAAAAGGAACAAGGAGTTGATGGAGCACACCAGCTACGGAAAAGAGGGAGGACGTGGTGATGGGCATCTGCCATTTCTGCATGGACGTCCATGGAGGAGCTAGAAGAGACATCCGGGACAGAACTATACGCTGGAGGGTGGATGTCAAGGACCCATGAAAGCAATAAGATGGAGATGCCATGATCCTGCTCTTCACTTTATGCTTAGAGCCTTTAATTTTTTGGGGATGTAATGTAATGTCATAGGATCGATTCCTGGAAAGGGTGAGCGTTTGCCATTGTTGTACCAACGTAGGTTTATTTGATGTATTGCCACGGTTACTTCTACGTACAGTATTCTCAACAATAACATTCATCCTAACCCCTTCTTACCTTCCAGTACATAAAACTGACGGGATCCACCACCGTAGGCTGAACGATCTCTCTGCCGGGGAAGATGCCCCAGGTTACGGCATTGGGCTGCATGTCAGGTGCATTGGTAATATTTCTGCCCTGAAACAAGACCAGACAGTCAGGCAGAGGATCTTGATTTTGGAAACGCAGATACATAGATGTGTCCTACCTGAACGTTGACGATGTGGTAGTTCACGCGCGGTTCGTATTTCTTCAGCACTTGTAGGAGAGCGTCCACATTCTCGCCCGATGTGAAAAACTCCAGGTATGCCTGTGAGATGAGAGACATCTAGTGGTGAGGCTACAGAATGCAACCACCTATCCCTGACCAATATGGCAGCTGCATTAACACAATGCTCCTGGAAGGCGACTCTCTCATATACATACAAAATACAAAACATTTCAAGCCGACAAAATCAAACAGAAGCATCAGTTAAAAGAAGCTGTGGCATCTAGTGGTGAGGTTGTAATTTGCATCCACCTTCACCTGACCAATATGGCAGCTGCATTAACTTAAAAGCGACAACAAACAGAATCACTGGAAGTAATTAATGTTTTAATAACGGGGCATTGTGTATAGGATGGCATCTAGTGGTGACACTGTAGATTGCAACCATACAACAACCTCCCCCTGACCCATATGGCAGTATATTAAAGGAGCAGAGTGCACAGTGGCTTAGTGGTTAGCACGTTCGCCTCTCAGCTATGGGGATCCAGGTACGAATCCCAAGCTGGTTAACGTTTTTATGTTCTCCCCATGTCCTTGTGGGTCTCCGGGTTCTCCGGTTTCCACTATCAGTCCAGAAACATGGATCCAAAAGTTAATTAAAGGCTCTAAATTGCGCCATATAGTGGGGCACCTCCTCCCCCTGACCAATATGGCAGCAGCATTAAAGCAATGCCCTTGAAAGTCATCTGACTCTCATGTACATACTAATAAACATATAGAACCAATTCAATTGGTAGTTTAATTGAAGAAGCAGTGGCCTCTAGTGGTGAGGTCACAGTTTGCAACCACCTCCCCCTGACCAATATGTCAGCTGTTTTAAAGCAATGCCCTTGGGAGGCTTATTTTTCCCCAAACAGAGCCAATTAATTCAATTACTGGTTAAATAAAGAGTAAAACTGATTGCTAAGCAACGGCAACCACTGCCACAACGTACTCACCTTCTGGAAGACATATCCCCCGGGTGGCCCCCAGCCCACGATGGGGTCTGAAGACGGCTTGCCGTTGATGTTGGGCTGCGAGTTGATGGTGAGGATTCCTCTGCGGTTCACCTTCTCCAGCTCATCCTTCAGCATGTTGGTCTCCGGAGCCAGCGGGTCGTCGTTCCATGGCATACACATCACCTGACGAGAACAAAACCTCGTGTCATTATCCTGTACACGGGAGTTTTCTGTTTGTTCATTCAGGGAGGAATGAAGAATGTTTCCAGGGCTGGGCGGATACACCTAGTAGGGGTGCTGAAAAAAATAGCGATTCTTCAAGGAATCGCGATTTGTAGTCCTGGCGATTCTGAATCGATTCAAAATACCCGAGAATCGATTTTTAAAAAATGTGTTTAAGTTTTATTTTTTGGCACCCCCTCCCGAGCATACTGCATATCGATAAAGTTCATGCTAGCAGGAAGCATGGAGCAGGGGGAGAGAGCGATTAGACCCCCCCACCCATCGGCGTTAAAAGTCAGTGTTTGGCTTTTAAACCAGGAAAAATAGAAGTTGAAAATATATTTAATATTTAAGGTTAAGTTTTAAAAATGTAGCGATTGTTGGTGCAATATAGTTAAAAAAAAAAAAAGTATGTATTTTATTTTTAATGTTAAGTTTTCAAGATTTGCAAAATATAAATGCACTCTGACTGTTAAGTTTGTATTTCTTTTTCGATTAAAGGCTAATGCACCATGGTAAACTTTTGTATTAATATATTTTGAATTATTTGTTCACTGAAAGATGTTTTTTAAGTAAGAAAAAGACAGACAGCTAAACCTAACCTTTCATTCATTCATTCATTATCTCCTACTTTATCCTCTATTAGGTTCGCGGTGGGGTTCCCCATGTCCATCCAGGGGAGAACGTCTTGGGCGCTGGGCAGATAGACACAGGACAGGGCGCCAATCCATCGCTGGGCATAAACCTAACCTAATATTGGTAATTTTAATTTAGCATAATCCTATTTTTGTAGAAATATAAAATGATGCAAAAAGATTTGATACAGGAAGGAACCTAAAAGTTTTGTTTTAAATAAATGTTCTATTTGTGTACATTGTTGTTTCATCTTGTCAATCACATCATTTAAACCAAATTTAAAGACCATTTGAACTGAAAAAAAGTGTTTCTTAATCAAAAATCAGTTCTGAATCATGTCGTCACGGTGGCTTAGTGGTTAGCATGTTCTCCTCTTAGCGCTAGGGATTTCCGGTTCGAATCCCCATCTGGGTGGAGTTTCCACGTTCTCCCTGTGTCTGCGTGGGTTTCCTCCGGGTTCTTCGGTTTCCTCCCACAGTCCAAAAACATGGATCAAGTCAATTGAGTTCTCCAAATTTCCCCATATAGAGTGTGTGTGTGAGTGAGTGTGTGCCCAGTGATAGATTGGCGCCCTGTCCTGGGTCTATCTGCCCAGCGCCCGAAACATTCTCCCCATGATGGGCATGGAAAACCCCCCGCGACCCTACTAGAGGATAAAGCGGGAGATAATGAATGAATGAATCCATCCATTATCTTCCGCTTGTCCGGGGTTCGGGTCGCGGGGGCAGCAACCGAAGTAGCGAGACCCAGACCTCCCTCGCCTCAGCCACCTCCACCAGCTCGACTGGGGGAACCCCAAGGCGTTCCCAGATCAGCTGAGAGATATAATCCCTCCAGTGTGTCCTGGGTCTTCCCCGGGGTCTCCTTCCAGCCGGACTTGCCTGGAACACTGAATCAAATAGTGACCTCAAAAATTGGAATCAAATAGAATCACCAGACACAGAGATTCGCACCCCTAACACCTAGGACAGGGCGCTCCATCACTGGGCACACATAGAGGCAATTAAGAAAAGGTGAATAGAATTAAGACACCTGCATGCTTAGTGGGAACAGTTTGGAGAAGGCCCCTTTCTGTGCCCCAGTGGTCAAAGCAAGATCATTTGTAGCTGGTTACAATAAAAATGAGAGCATTGAGGAGCCATAGCAAGTCGTATACAGGCCTTACTTCACAGAGCACGATGCAAAGCCTTGGCTAGAACGCTGTAAAGCAGGGTTCCTCAAATGGTCGGTCACAGAAACGTTCTGGGTCTTTATTATTTACATTAGTCTTTAATATTATTTTTTTAAGAATATAAAATACTGTATACATAATTTTTCTTCCTTCTCTTTTCAGTATCAAACACTGCATTTATTATCTACAAAATGTCCACCCATCTATTATTTTCCGCTTTGTTCTGTGCTAGGGTCGGTTCCCCATGCTCATCTGGGGAAGAACGTTTCGGGCGCTGGACAGATACACCCAGGACAGGGCGCCAATCTTTCGCTGGGCACACACTCACTCACACACACACTCTATATGGGGCAATTTGGAAAATTCAGTTGACCTTGATCCATGTTTTTGGACTGTGGGAGGAAACCGGAGAACCCGGAGGAAACCCACGCGGACACAGGGAGAACATGAAAACTCCACCCAGATTGGGATTAGAACCAGAAATCCCTGGTGCTGAGAGGAGAACATGCTAACCACTAAGCCACCGTGCCGCCACTCTATAAAATGTGTTTTATGTATTTTGGAGTCTGTAGAACAAATTAACTGGATTTATGTTGATTTGAAAAATTGATTGTGGAACTTTCACTGTAAATAAAAAATTAAATAATGCTTATCCAATTTTGTACTGGTATTTAATCTTTTATTGGGCAGCATTCCCGTTGCTATAGTAACTACCATTTGTTTACTGGTTACCCATCTCTTTAAATTTTAGGTAAAAGGCAAATCTAAAGTATTTAAATGTGGATTTTTCTGTTCATTGAAGACGAGTTTTTCAGTTTCCCAAATTAATTGCTTTTAAATATGTATGTTTAAATTTGTTTTTGAAGCTTAAATTTCCTATAATAAATTTGTTTGGTTTGTATTCTATAAAAGTGGCTTGTGACTGTGGGTCCCGGGCTGAGAGCAGTTGGCCTGTGGTGTAAAGCACACCACCCCAAGACCCTGGAGCAAAGGAAAAGTGTTTTAGGGAGTACCGATTCATCTTTATCTACAAGGCAGCCTATTGGACGTGGCCTGGATTTAAAGAATGCCAAGCGATTATTATTTCCCTGATTCCATGTGGTTGAAGAAATTATGCTATGGGCTTGTATTCCAGGGTATAAACAAAACCTCTATGTGGGCTCTGCTATTTTTTTATTAATCCTAATGAAACAGTTTATTGGGCTTGCATATGTATGAGGTCAAGGTAGCTCAGTGGTCTGGGTGTTGGGCTATCAATCTGAAGGTTGGAGGTTCAAATCCCAGGTCCACTGAAGTTACCAATGTGAGTCCTTGAGCAAGACTCTTAACCTTCATTGCTCCAGGGATGTTGTGATTAACCCTGTGCTCACCTTGTAAGTCGCTTTGGATAAAAGCATCTGCTAAATAACCAGATGGACTACAGGTTGTAATTATAGAACTACAAAGTCCATCTCTATGATCGGTGTTTGGGATCAGTGGCGCTGATATGGCCATATGAAAGCCAAATGTAAACATAATAACCCTCCGGTACCTTGTGGCCTTTCTGGTTGGCCTGTGCTGTGATGTAATTGGTGAAGACTTCATAGACGCTCTGCTCGCTCATTAGCTCCTCCCCCCACATCTTCAACAGTGCCTCTTTAGGGGACTTGCTCTTGAGGTAGAAAAGGTAGTAATCATTTAGCTCGCCAAAAGCTGGAGATGAGGAGTTCCCCCTGCAACACAACCAGTGGGTCCATTTCAGGTTCCACTTTCAATATCACTGCAGTTTGCAGTTCTCCACTAGTTACCATCTTCCGTTTGGAAAATCGTCCCAGTCCTGCGTCCTGTAGATGTAGCTTTTGGGTCTGGAAGCCCAGAAGATCGGCCGGACGTCCTCCACCTTCCGTTTGGGATGAGCGCTCACAGCCCAGGGTAGAGGTCGTCTATGAAAAAACACAAGAGTCAGCCTCGGAACACATCTCTCACGTACTACCCAACATTACGAACCGTTCGGGTTCCTAACCGAGGATCTTCGGCCCATAAGCCGAGCTGCCGGAGAACCTCGATGGTGGCCACCTCTCTGTTCAGGGTGTAGAAGTGCAGGCCGGGGACATCGCCGCTGTCCAGCAGCACCTTGCACATCTCCACGGCGTGGTGGATGCCGTAGTTGCGGATCGCGGCGTCGTTATCCTTGATGGTCTCGATCACCTGCATGATCTCCTCTGGAACCTCCAGCTTGGATAGTTTGACCAGCTGCCGCAGTGAGTGGTAGCCCTGGGAGGGGGAGGAGCACGTTAGGTTCAATTAAATTGGTGGCGTAGTGGTTAGCATGTTCGACTCTCAGCGTTTGGGATCCAGGTTTGAATCCCAATCTGGGTGGAGTTTGCATGGTCTCCGTGTCTGCGTGGGTTTCCTCTGGGTTCTCCAGTCTCCATCCACATTTCAAAAACATGGATTCAAGGTAAATCGGTTGCTCTAAATTGCCCCTATAATGACAGTGTGAGTCAGTGTGTGCCCAGCATTAGATTGGTGCCCTACATTAAATTGGTTGTATCTGCCCAGCACCCAAAACGTTCTTCCCTGGGTGGGCATGTGGAACCCCCACAGCTGCAACCCTAGTAAAGGATTATGTATCAGTGGGTAAAAGTCCCAAAATAGTCGTGATGGCTGCGTTCCAAATCTTCCTGGCTATAGCAAGGCTATCTGAATATGCAGTGGCCATCAAGTACTATGTGAGAATTGCCCTAAAGAAAGTCCCCCTTAACATCCACAGGACAATGTGCCATCCTATAATTCACCTCCATAACATTAAGTTGGTGTCAATAGCGTGAAATCAGACCCCCTCACAGTAAAGGGTGTGGCCTCGTGCATTAAATGACCTTTGGAATATGGTGGACGCATGGGTACCAAGGTCACATGGTTAGTACATCCTCATCCAGTACTCACCAAAACAAGTAACCACTGTTTAGTAGGCGACTAAACAATTACAAACAATAGATAAGCAAACCACTGCCCAGCGCCCGAAACGTTCTCCCCTGGATGAGCATGGGGAATCCCCCTAATAGAGGATAAATAATGATGGATGGACTTTAGCTTTACTGTATTGCGTATTTTTAGTACTTTTAGATGGATTTTACTGCGCTTATTGCGCCATTTACTGCGATAAATAAAGTATTCTGATAACATAACGAATGCTGATTGGCTGGTACCTGCAGTGGGAAGACCCCTGGCAGAATGGGACAGCTGATACCGATCGCCCTGCAGTCCTTAACGAACTTCAGGAAGGTCTCGGCTCTGAAGAAGAGCTGCGTGACAATGAAGTGTGCACCGGCGTTCACTTTCTCCTTTAGATGCTTCAGGTCGTCCTCGTAGCTGTCGGCCTCGGGGTGCCCCGTCGGGTAGCCTGTAAGACAACAAGACAATCTGGGTGAAAAATTGGGTTTAAACCGGAGTTTAAAACCATACAACCCTTAGCAATGTGTATAGGGACTTCCACACATCTGTTCTCCATCCATCCATCCATTATCTCCCGCTTTATGATGTACTAGGGTCGTGGGGGGGTTGGTTCCAATGTCCATCCAATGGAGAACGTTTTGGGCGCTGGGCAGATACACCCAGGACAGGGCGCCAATCTATCACTGGGCACACACTCACACACAAATACTCTATATGGGGCAATTTGGAAAATTCAATTCACCAGAGGAAACCCACGCAGACACGGGGAGAACATGGAAACTCCACCCAGATTGGGATTTGAACCGGGAATACCCAACGCTGAGAGGAGAACGTGCTAACCACTAAGCCACCGTGCCGCCCCCACATCTGTTCTAACATCCCATTCTAACTTCACCCCCCCCCCCGAAACTATTGCTCCTTTTAGTTCTGCTGCTCCAGTCACATGCTGCCCTGCATCAAACCCAACCCCTGTCTTCTACTTAATCACTGTGATTTCTTAGCTCCATAACAATGGCAGATCACCATGGCAACAACAATTACTGGACAGAACCTGGATTTCTGTTGGACTAGTGGCGTTGAAGTCCTGCAGAATTGTCTCAGTGAAACTATATAATTGTTTAAATATTTAAAAATGGACATCTCACTGCACATGGGTGTCCCAAACTGTTAATGCTGATCCCCGCTCAAAAAGCAGGAGTCCCCCACTGAGCCTTGGTCCTAAGAGTGGTACCGATTTCATTGGTAGATGAGAGGAACTTTTGTTCTTGTTGACCCCAGAGGTGTCTAATAAGGTTGACGGTGGGGCTTTGTGCCAGCCACTCCGAAACTAACCAATCTTCTGCACTGTGGACCCAGAAAGGGCCTTCCCTAAACTGTTTCCACAATGTTTCACACAGATATCTATCCTTAATGTTTCTGTATCCGCCTTTGCTCAAAACTGGAACTAATGGACGCAGGGCAACACCTTAAAACACAAACCAAATTAATCATCCCTGCCTCACCTACCTTTATAGTTGGCACAAACGCAGTCAGTTCGGTGACATTCCCCTGGCATCCCCTCTTTCCAGGAGTGGGTTTGGTTTAGCCTTGAATGAGCACCACAATAAAGCTGACATGATGGTGGTGCATCACTGTGTGATGCTGTGTGTCAGACCGAGCAGTACTGCTGGAGATTATATGAACAACCATGCCAATGTGCAGAAAAGGGCCTTCCCCAAACTGTTACCAGAATGCACATACGACTGTCCAAAATGTCACAACATGCTAAAGAATTTTAATTTACCCCCACTGGAACAAATCACACGGTGTCTTAGTGGTTAGCATGTTCTCCTCTTAGCACTAGGGATTCCCAGTTTGAATCCCCATCTGGGTGGAGTTTCCATGTTCTCCCCATGTCCGCGTGGGTTTCCTCCGGGTTCTCTGGTTTCCTCCCATAGTCCAAAAACATGGATTAAGTCAATTGAGTTCTCCAAATTGCCCCATATAGAGTGTGTCTGTGTGAGTGATTGGTGCCCTGTCCTGGGTGTATCTGCCCAGCACCCGAAACGTTCTCCCCTGGATGGGCATGGGGAACCCCCCCGCAACCCTAATATAGGATAAAGCGGAAGATAATGGATGTATGGAACAAATTAACTTAAGGTAGCCCCTGGAATACAAACCGATAGAATCATCCATCTCGACCCTTAGAGTTGGCACAATGCCATGAGGCTGTTTTTTAGTGCCATATCAGCAGCATATTGAGTATTTTATGGCATTTAAAAGTATTGTGACCAAGTATCGCAGATTTTAATCACTTTCTTTACAATAAGGTCTTCCGAAAAACTAAAAAAACAAACAATTCGGTCATATTTTCAACCCTATAAAAGTTTCTGGTGGTTAAAATTGCAGGGCATTCTACCAATATGTGTTTAATAATTTGAGGAGTTTCACAGGATTGGCGTCAGGAGACTGCTCACCAACCAGCAGATGACTGTGGGTAAGGGCAGTATGTCCAATTCAGCACCTAGTCAGGATTGTCTGAGCTTGTCTATTAATTATTGATTATGGGGAATATTTTGTACAGTTTGTTTTGTGTATTGCTAAACCATTCATCTCGCCTTTTTTTCCTACAGTGAACTTCGACCAGACGGTAGGCATCAGTAATCGCCTTCTCATTGCCCTCAATGCCACTATTACCAGGAACCCAGCAATTAAGAATGGATTATTGGGTGGTCTGTGTTCAAAGATTCCAGGTGCATTTTGGATGCAGGACTTTGATTCCACACAAATCACATATTGTTTGTAGGAATTGGCCATATAACTGGCAGCCAGGAGGAGAACATAAGCCTTTGCCATGTATTTTTGAAGCATGAAGAGGGCACGGTAGCTCAGTGGTTCGGGTGTTGGACTATAAATCTGAAGGTTGAGGGTTCAAATCCCAGGTCCACTGAAGTTACCAGTGTGGGTCCTTGAGTAAAGCCCTTAACCCTCATTGCTCCAGGGATGTTTTGATTAACTCTGTGCTTACTTTGTAAGTCGCTTTGGATAAAAGCGTCTGCTAAAATAACCAAATTTATTGTAAATGTAATGAAGTGGGAGGCGGATGCTGACGCAGTGATCCATGGTCGATGAGGCAGGTAGCATTGCCCATTACACTACCAGACAGACATGATAAATGATTTGCTCTGCTCTAGGGTTCAGGGATGGTGTGCTTTACACCACCATCACTTAGTGGTTAGCATGTAGTCCTCTCAGCACTAGGGATTCCCTGTTTGAATCCCCATCTGGGTGGAGTTTTCATGTTCTCCCTGTGTTTGTGTGGGTTTCCTCTGGGTTCTCCGGTTTCCTCCCACAGTTCAAAATCATGGATGAAGTCAATTGAGTTCTTTAAAATGCCCCATATAGAGTGTGTCTGTGTGAGTGAGTGTGTGCCCAGCGATGGATTGGCGCCCTGTCCTGGGTGTATCTGCCCAGCGCCCGAAACGTTCTCTCCTGGATGGGCATGGGGAACCCCACCGCGACCTTAATATAGGATAAAGCGGAAGATAATGGATGGATGGATGGATATTTCGGATTAGAAGATAAACTGGCTATAGTGAGTGTCATGATAATCTCATGATTAAGCCCCCTTGTGTCCTAACACTGGAATTGCCCTGAAACAGTGATGTGACACTGCTGGTGGATATTTCACCCAGCCTTTAAGGTGCTTTCTTGAACATCCAGCAGAGGTCACTCCTGTAGAGACGGTGGAAACATCCCTAATTCAGATGGAGCAGGTTAATAGTTTCTATGCCTTCATTCTTTACCAGCAACGCAGATGTCGAAATAGTCGTCGAATTCGGCGCGTATGTGCTTCACCAGATCCACAGCATAATTAAATCCTCCCTCCTCCTCCTCCCAGTCCGCTCCCACGGGATCTGTGCAAAAAGATCGAACAATACACGTAAGGCAAGCTCAGGGATTTGAACCACTGGCAGCTCGGCGGCCTTCTCACCTCCCCGCAAGGCCATGATGTTCTTCAGCCCCAGGTGCTTGGCTTTACTGAGGTAGAATGTGAGTTTGTCTTTGGTCTGTTTGCAGCAGGTCAGGTGCAGAACGCTCTCCAGGCCGCAGTAGTTCACCGCCGTGCTGGCGATCATCATGGACGAGGTCTCCTTGTCCGAACCGGGGTCTCCTGCCGGGTGCCACGTGATGTCGATGAAGAGCGGACCGCCCGAACCCATACGGTCGAATCTGAGACGTAAACGACTCACATTTGACCAGCATCAAAGATTAAGATCAGCATAAAACGGTGATGCATGGTGATGATATGGAGTCGCTGAACCATTTAGCCGGGAATCATATGCTTCAGATGACTCAATTACTCATTAATCAACTATGTCAGTAGATTATTTAACCGAGTCAACTTTGCTTCACGGCGGCAAGGTGGCTTAGTGGCTAGCATGTTCTCCTCTCAGCGCTAGGGATTCCCGGTTCGATTCCCAATCTGGGTGGAGTTTCCATGTTCTTCCTGTGTCCGCGTGGGTTTCCTCCGGGTTCTCCGGCTTCCTCCCACAGTCCAAAAACAAGGATCAAGTCAATTGAATTCTCCAAATTACCCCATATATAGTGTGTCTGTGTGGTGTGTGTGTGTGTGTGTGCCCAGTGATAGATTGGCGTCCTGTCCTGGGTGTATCTGCTCAGCGCCCGAAATGTTCTCCACTGAATGGGCATGGGGAACCCCCCCGCGACACTAATATAGGATAAAGCGGAAGATAATGAATGAATAAATGAACCTTGCTTCACATGCTAATAGATGAATGATTCAATGAATCATCTAAGCTGAAATCAAATTTGCAATTAGTAGATCTGTAAATTAATCACGGAATCATTTGATCCTAAGTTAAACATTTGCTTCACACCCGTTATGAAAATCAAGGAATAATTTACCTAAACAAACTCGACCGATTCAGTAATAGCATCAAATCTAACCTGGAGATCAGGTTGACTGCTCCTCCAGCAGTGCGAGGAGGGAAGAACTCCAGGGAGAACCAGCGATCCCCAGACTCGATGCGCCTCCTCATCTTGTCCCGCAGTCGGTCCCCCCGATCCCCGTCCCCCACCGGAGTGGAACATCGCGAACTCTCCTTGGAACTCTCTCCACTGTTACTGGTTCCGCTCGAGTCGCTTTTACACACATGCCAGCTGGTGTCGCTCTTCTGATTCACCATGGTTTCTACATGGACATAAAGCATGTACATTGGGATCAGAAGTGATCATGTGATCATTTGGTGCAAAGGATCAACCAAACACAGATCGAAGAAAAGCTTTTGAATTTTTTAGGAGGAGAATCAGCAAACTGATCTCACAGATGGGTTTAAATGGTGGGTCGGGACCTATACGTGGGTCACGGACACATTCTTGAGCATCACGGACAGCTTATAAAAAATAAATACAGTGAATCGGATTCGGTGTTTGTCGATGTTTTCGACAGTTGTTTTGGATTTAGAGCATGATCACGTGACGCAGACACATCTCATTGTACCTGTTTACTTTTACTTCCCAAGGAAAATTTAAGGTAGCAATGTACTTTTAGTGCCATAATGGGACCAAAAATTTTTTTCAGTATATTTCTTGTTAAAAATTTATTTTAGAAAAATACAATAAAAATGTTAATCTAAATTTGTATTATTTTTTATTTCGGGTTAAAAAATAAGTTAAAAAAGTAAAAAATAAAAGTGACAGAGCGAGTTATGCATCAGAGGGCACAGCATAACTATGATAACCACTAGGGGTGCTTAAAAAAAATCTAAAAATCGCGATTCGCAGTCCAGGCGATTCGGAATCGATTCAAAATGCCCAAGAATCGATTTAATGTTTTTAAGTTTTATTTTTTGGCGCCACCTTCCGAGCGAACTGCATATCGCATTACGGATCCGCTCGGCTGCCGTACAGCAAGCTTGTTAACCAGCTCCCGTTGTAGTTTGCTAGCATGGAGCGGGGTGGGGGGTTGGGGGGGAGAGCTCGACATGAGCACAACTGTTTACAAGTGTAAAATGAAATCGTGGTACTTTGGATATATGACAAATACGCTAGCCCGTTTGTCGCAACATCCCTCGGAGGTAAGAGAAGTTAAAAATATATTTAATATTTAAAGTTAAGTTTTAAAAAATGTAACGAATGTTGTTGTAATGTAGTTAAATAGACTGACGCATGTATTTGATTTTTTAATGTTAAGTTTTAAAGATTTGTAAAATATAAATGCACTCTGACTGTAAAGTCTCTATTTTAGTTTTAATTAAAGGCTAATGCACCATGGTAAACTTTGGTATGAATATATTTAGAATTATTTGTTCATTGATAGATTTTTTTTATGTAAGAAAAAAAGCTTACAAAAAGCTAAGCTAACCTAACACTGCTCATTTTTATTTAGCACAATCCTATTTTTTGGTATAAATATAAAATAAAGCAAAAAGATTTCACACAGTAAGAAACCTGAAAGTATTGTTTTAAATAAATGTTCTATTGGTTTACATCATCGTTTCATCTTGCCAATCACATCATTTAAACTAAATTTAAAGAGCATTTAAACTGAGAAAATTATTTCTGAATTGAAAATCGATTCTAAATCGAATCGTGACCTAAAAAATAGGAATCGAATCACCAGACACAGAGCTTCGCACCCCTAATAACCACCATTTGATGTTTATATCATACCACCATTCGTTTGGTGGTATGATATAAACTGGGTATGTAAACGCGTACATATGTTTAAATTTGTTTGGATTTGTATTCTGTAACAGTAGGTCATGACTTAATGATCATGAGAACATGTCGGTCTTGGGCTGAGGCCAGTTGAGTTCCCCTGGAGTAGACGACATGTGAAATTAAACCATAGACCACCGCGGGCCATATCCGGTCCGTAATACAGTTATATCCGGCCCGTGAGATCATTTTACATGAATCTATTATTAGTCATATTATTATATAATACAACATATTTTAAGTTATATCAAGTTTGTTTATTTATTTATTAAGTTCATTTATTGTGGATTTTTTCCTGTCTGCATTATTCCTATTCATGTTCCGAAAACAATTACTTTTTATTCATTCATTCATTCATTACCTTCCGCTTTATCCTATATTAGGGTCGCGGTGGGGTTCCCCATGCCCATCTAGGGAAAAAAGGTTTTGGGTGCTGGGCAGATACACCCAGGACAGGGCACCAATCTATCTCTGGGCACACACTCACTCACACAGACACGCACACATACACACTCTATATGGGGCAATTTGGAGAACTCAATTGACTTGATCCATGTTTTTGGACTGTGGGAGGAAACCGGAGAACCCGGAGGAAACCCACGCAGAGACGGGTAGAACATGGAAACTTCACCCAGACTGGGATTCGAACCGGGAATCCCTAGTGCTAAGAGGAGAACATGCTAACCACTAAGCCACCGTGCCGCCCACACAATTACTTTTAGTGTGTTCAATAAATGTTGGTGCTGAGTTTGCAATTGAGTCTGACAGCACACCGAGTTAAACCAATCAGAACCACCATAATGCAGATGTGCCGCCCCCTGCTGGATGTGATTGGTCTAAACGTGAATTATGATAATACCATCTAACACGATCATAAAATTGTAAATCAAATCTACTATTCGCGCTCATTTGGCAAATATTCGTCCTGACGTATCGCGAACCAACTCGTGTTGCACGTAGACCCACGTGACTGCACTTTGCAATTTACTTTACATTATTGTGAATTGTTTTTACCGGTTGCACCCAGTTGACCGGATTGTTGAGGTTCAATTCGACTATGCCAACTAGGAACAACTTTATATGAGCGCGTTAGATTCACTGATCGCCTCCCAATTTAAATTAATATACACCTTCTTCGTTACGTCACGCACAGGCACGTTTTGCTCGTGGACATGTGCGCTCGAGCGTGTACAGCAGCAGCTGTCCGGTGTTAGCCTGTTAGCACACAATGCGCACACAACTCAATGAAGTGACACAATAGATACAAATTAATGCCTCACACAAAGCTCGACTTTACCTTAAAAACGGCGTTATTTCTGGCTTTGTGGCGGTAACCGCGGTATGTTTTCCTTTCAACGGACCCAACAAGCATCGGACGACAGCGTGCAGAAAGAGACAAGTATAGACACAATGGGCGGGGTCTCAAACGCAAGCCACACCCCATAGGGACTATTAAATAAATATATAAATAACTTAACAATTTGACATGGCCGCACGGTGGCTTGGTGGTTAGTACGTTTGCCTCTCAACACTGGGGATTTAGTTCGAACCCCAATCTGGGTGGAGTTGCCATGTGCTCCCCGTGCCCACGTGGGTTTCCTCCGGGTTCTCCGGTTTCCTCCCACAGTCCAGAAACACGGATCATGGTCAATTGAATTCTCCAAATTGCCCCATATAGTGTGTAAGTGTGAGTGAGTGTGTGCCCAGTGATAGATTGGCGCCCTCTCCTGGGTGTATCCGCCCAGTGCCTGAAATGTTCTACCCTGGATGGGCATGACGAACCCTTTGTGACTGTAGTACAGGATAAAGCGGAAGATAATGGATGGATTGATAATTTAACATCTTCTAAAACTTAGTTCTTTTTTTAATAGAAGTCAAACAACCAGAAAATGAGCACAATATAAGTTCTAAATAGTTTGTAAAAAACAGAAATAAATATTTCGATGGAAATTAATAATACATCCACTCATTATCTACCTCTTAATCCTCTACTAGTCGCGGTTGCCCATCCAGGGGAGAATGTTTTGGGCACTGGGCAGATACACCCAAGACAGGGTGCAAATCTATTGCTGGGCACACACTCACACCCTATATATATGGGGTAATTTGGAGACCACTAAGCCACTGTGCCACCCAACAATGGATCAATTAAATTAATTGTTAATTTATTGTCCACTTACCGGGCATCACGGTGGCTTAGTGGTTAGCATGCTTGCCTTTCAGTGTTAGGGATTCTCGGTTAGAATCTCAATCTTGGTGGATCTTCCTGTGTCCGCGTGGGTTTTCTCCGGGTTCTCCGGTTTTCCTCCCACAGTCCAAAAACATGGATCAAGGTCAAGGTGAATTCTCCAAATTGCATCATATAGAGTGTGTTTGTGTGTGTGTGTGTGTATATGTTTGTGTGAGTGTATGCCCAGTAATAGATTGGCACCCTGTCCTGGGTGTATCTGCCCAGCCCCAAAACGTTCCCTGGATGGGCATGTGGAACCTCCCCCCCACGCCACTGTGACCCTAGTACAGGATAAAGCGGAAGATAATGGATGGATGGATGGATGTCAAATTAAAACATCTGTTTCTCTACGTACGTTTTCTAAGAGTCATGGCCCCCTGAGCAGGTTTAATCTGGTTGATGACTCTAGGAACAGCACTGGTACTGACATAGTGATGATGTTTTAATATGTAATTCTACTTTTGTCTTTATTTATTTTATGTTTAATTAAAGAGAATTTCAGAAAAGATAAGCCCTCTGGTGGGCTGCGAAACTGAAAACTGCGAAAAACCTACAAAAAAAAAAGAAACTATTTTTATAGGATGAATTTTCAGTTATGGCAAACTTTTTAAGAGCAGGTGACCTTTAAAAAGACCCATTTATCCCTCTATTTATCTAATGTGTCGTTTTAATTCAGCTTTCCTCCGTTTTAAGGCATTTGTTATGTTTCAATAAACGGTCATAAGTCGGCGGTTTTGTTCCAAAAGAATTTAATGCGTTTTACTGAATAGACAAACAAGTGTACAGGAAAACTTATCAATGGAGGGCAACCACGATTGATGAGAGAGCTCTGAATTCTCAATGATGCTGCTTCGGTTTTATAACCCTTAGGTGGGCTGTCCTTCTTCTGTGTGGGTGAGTGTGACTGGACCTTCCAAATATGGTGGGATTTTCTGAGTCCCCAGTCCCAATTATACATTTAACAAATGTTACTTGCCATCTAATTCTATATTTTCACAGATCACCCTGCGACCAGACTTTCTGACTCCTCACGCTCATTCGACAAGTGGTCATTCCTACAATTATACATGCTCAACCCCAGCTGGTCATTCCCCCTGCCATTCAGCAATTGTTTACATATCGTAAATTACAAAAATATCATAACGAAGGTAAAAGCATTCCAAAGTTGACCAAACCTTTCAAATAATACAATTCATGTCTTTTTACGTTCAATAAATTCCAACACAATTCGCAAAAGTTCATAGCGCATTGTCCATCTGTGTTGCGCAATCCAATCGCGCGTGGTCCTTATATATATTTAGTAGGTCTCATCCCAAACCGCTCTCCCTACAGCCGGTCACTTCGTAGTGTGCCATTGTACGGTGAATGAACGCAGCCCCGCCCCCGTTTAGATCACGTGATACCAGGCGGGCGCCGTTAGCTGGTGATGGTGAAGATGGCGTGTTGTGGGAGCTGTTTATGCTGTCAGTGCTGCTGCAGAGAGGGAGAAACCAGAACACCAGAGGAGCTGGTACGAAATTAGACATGTTTCTTACACGCAGCATTATTAAACGAACCTTATTCATGTAGTGGAAGGAATGTTTAGGGGGCTCTAGCTGGTTTGTGATGCTAGCCTGCCCGAGCTGCTCCACCCTCTGTTGTCATTCTGCATCATCATGTCACTGGGTCATTAAAATGGATCTGGCTTTAAACTCAGGACCCTCGTGTGATCACGACGTCTGTTTTAATATGTCAGAGCAGAAAAAGTCAAATAACGTACTCGGGTCTTTGTTAAGAGGACCATCTGGACCTTTCCCCCACACATCTGGCACTATCAGATATCAGCTTGCTCCCTACCTAGGTGCCCTACATTATTTGCAGTAAAATGCTAAACAATAATCCCACAGACACGCCCTAAAATCTTGTAGAAAGCCTGTGGCAATGTAGCAAACTGCAAAGGATGTGCATATAATAAGTCTACAGTGCATTTTCAATGCAAAACAAGCAAAAGTTTGTGGACACCTACGCGTCACATCATTGTGGAGTAGATGGGGGACTCCTGGGGTCATAACAGCCTTCACCACAAGCGAACCACAACAACTTGAAGCCTCCATTCAGTGTTATATAAGGCTACTATATAAGGACAAACATGTTATTATACTGCTCAACCGCTCCAATTATTACCAATCATCACTAGAGCGAAGGCAACTAGGCAACAATCATCACTAGAGCGAAGTGAACAAGCCAGAGTGTATTTTGAAAAGACAGAGTGAAGGTAAGAGGGGCAGATCCAGAAATGGTCCTGTGGGCCAGAGTCAGTGACTTATACTGAATGCAGCAGCTACAGAGAGCCTACATTAGACATGTTTATTACACGCAACATTATTAAACGAACCTTATTCATGTAGTGGAAGGAGTGTTTAGGGGGTCTGGACCCTTCACCCACACATCTGGCACTATCAGATATCAGCTTGCTCCCTACCTAGGTGCTTTATATTCATTCATTCATTCATTCATTATCTTCCGCTTATCCTCTATTAGGGTCGCGGTGGGGTTCCCCATGCCCATCCAGGGGAGAACGTCTCGGGCGCTGGGCAGATAGACCCAGGACAGGGCGCCAATCCATCGCTGGGCAGTGCTTTATATTATTTGGAGTAAAATGCTAAACAATAATGCCCTAAAGAGATGCCCTAAATCTAAAAAAAAAAGCCTTCTTAAGATCAGATAAACCTTTATTTGTCCCATGATGGGGAAATTTACAATTCTTAGAAGCGTGGCAATGTAGAAAACTGCATAGGATGTGCATATAATAATTCTACAGTGTATTTTCGATGCAAAACAGGCAAAAGTTTGTGGACACCTACCTATCACATCATTGTGGAGTAGATGGGGGGACTCCTGGGGTGCTAACCACAACAACTTGAAGCCTCCATTCAATGTTTAATGGCCACTATACAAGGATTAGTGTTTATAAACCTGTTATAACACTGCTCAACTTACAGACGATTTTGGGTGAGACGAGGGAGGATGAAGATGAAATCCTCCCGCGGAAGGACTATGAGGTGAGGCTTGTGACTGGATCGTTGCATATATTGAATGGGGGACGTTTTGTGAGTGGTTTGTGTTCTTGCACAGAGTCTGGATTATGACAGATGCATCAATGAGCCCTATATGGAGGTGTTGGAGGGGATGGACAACAAGGTGAGCTGTACCATGTGAACATTTTTAAAAAATATTGCTGTCATTCAGGCACGGTGGCTTAGTGGTTAGCACGTTCGCCTCTCCGCACTAGGGATTCCCGGTTCGAATCCCCATCTGGGTGGAGTTTCCATGTTCTCCCCGTGTCTGCGTGGGTTTCCTCCGGGTTCTCCGGTTTCCTCCCACAGTCCAAAAACATGGATCAAGTTAATTGAATTCTCAAAATTGCCCCATATAGAGTGTGTCTGTGTGAGTGAGTGTGTGCCCAGCGATGGGGGTTCCCCATGCTCATCCAGGGGAGAACGTTTCGGGCGCTGGGCAGATATACCTAGGACAGGGCGCCAATCTATCGCTGGGCACACACTCACACACAGACACGCACACAAACACGCTCTACATGGGGCAATTTGGAGAACTCAATTGACTTGATCCATGTTTTTGGACTGTGGGAGGAAACCGGAGATCCCGGAAGAAACCCACGCAGACACGGGGAGAACATAGAAACTCCACCCAGATGAGGATTCCAACCGGGAATCCCTAGTGCTGAGAGGAGAACATGCTAACCACTAAGCCACTCAATGTTGCTGTTATTATGTTTATTTAAATGAACTTTATAAGCTATTATTTGTCAATTGTGCCATACTGTCTTGTGTAGGTGTGCTTGGGACACATCCACATTTAACTGTGTGTGGTTGTGGGTGTGGGGTTGTGGGTGGGTGTGTATTGTGTGAGCAGACGCTTTAAAATGTATTTAAATCCCAATACAGTAAAAAAAAAAAAAAAGATTGTTTACAAAACCCAAATCTTCATGCTGTACTTGTAGAAAGCTAAACGGTATGAAGCTGTGAAGTGGATGCTGGTGTTTGCTATCGGAGTATCTACAGGCCTGGTATGATTAATTCTCTCATTTTGGTGAAGCTTTGTATTATTTAATAATGAAAGTGAGCACTAAGCGGCTGCAGTTGCACAGTGCGGCCACAGGGGTCTCCTAATCTATCAAAAGCTCACTTGCCACAGTAACGAACCCCACACTGACTGTGTGTTCTGTTCCAGATCGGCGTGTTTGTTGACTTCTTCGTACGCCTCTTCACTCAGCTGAAGTTCCAACTGGTTGGAAAATGTATCCTTTGTTTCCATTCACCGAGCGGAAGTTGCCGGTCTGAGGGGTGCGTGAATACCCCCGGCGTTTTCCCTAACTCCCGCCCTAGCCGTGGAGGAGTGCAGCGAACACGGCTGTCTGGCTCTGTCGCTGCTGGAACTCCTGTCCTTCAACATGACCTTCATCTTCATTGCCAGCGTTCTGGTTCTGGTGGAGGTGAGTGTTGCTGGTGTTTTGCCGCATCACATGACCTTATTATATTGCATTCTAACACAACTGTTGCTTTCGTCTCGTTCCAGCCCGTAGCTGCCGGGTCTGGGATTCCGGAGATCAAGAGTTATCTGAACGGGGTGAAGATCCCAGGGATCGTGCGACTGCGCACCTTCGTCTGCAAAGCAGCAGGAGTTCTGTTTGCTGTAGCTGGAGGTGGGGGGGGTGGTTTTTTAGTCTTTGCACACCACACAACATACCCAAGCACAGTGTGTACATGCACAGGTACTGGACTTAACATACTGTATAACATGCACATCATGGCTACATCAGGCGGTCATAGGCTTGTGGTTAAAGAACCAGCCTTGCAACCCAAAGATCCCTGGTTCGGTTCCCGGTCACACCAAGTACTATATGTGAAGGGCTTGTGGACAAGGCACCTAACCCAAAGTTCTCCGTGGGTGCCGTATACTGTACAGGGCTGCCCACCGCTCCATGCACGTGTGCTCATTTCGCTCTGCGTGTGTTCTATACACTCACTACAACACCCTAAAACACCACTACAAACTCACTACACCATACAACACCACTACACAATCACTACAACACCCTACAACATCATAAAACATGCATGTGTGCTCATGTCACTCTGTGTGTGTTCTATACACTCACTGCAACACCCTTAAACACCACTACACACTCACTACAACACCATAGAACACCACTACACACTACACTACAACACCACCACACACTCACTACAACACCATATAACACCACTACACACTCACTACAACACCATACAACACCACCACACACTCACTACAACACCATATAACACCACTACACACTCACTACAACACCATACAACACCACTACACACTCACTACAACACCACTTCACACTCACTACAACACCACTACTCACTCAATACAACACCATACCCCCCCCCCCCCCCCCCCCCCCCCCCCCCCCCCCCCCCCCCCCCCCCCCCCCCCCCCCCCCCCCCCCCCCCCCCCCCCCCCCCCCCCCCCCCCCCCCCCAAACACCACTACACTTACTACACCTTCACTACAACACCACTACACACTCACTACGACACCCTACATCATCCTAAAACACCACTACACACTCACTACACCTTCACTTCAACACCCTAAAACACCACCACACACTCACTACACACTCACTACAACACCCTACAACACCACTACATACTCACTACAACACACCACAACCCACTACACTACTACACACTCACTACAACACCCTACAACAAAAAAATGTGGAGGACTAATTCCTCTGTGTGTAAGTACTGTAAGCAAAACAGCTCACTTTAGACACCCCTCTGGTGCATTAGACCTCTTGGCTCCTTAAATGCTTCACTTAAGCCAGTTCTGTCCTATCCCAGAATTTTTCTGGTGCTACTCATTTACATTGTCATTTAGCTGACGCTTTTATCCAAAGCGACTTACAAATGAGAACATCACAAGTCAGTAGTTATGGAGAAAAACCAGCTACACTGTAGAATTATCAAACCTGATGATCCTTATATGATCCTGCACCCCTCCCCCCTATTTATTTATTTATTTTTCCTTCCCGTTCTACCACAGGTATTTCTTAAAAAGACGAGTCTTCAGTAGTTTTTTGGTGATTCTGCCTTATGGACAGAGTTGGGAAGATGGTTCCACCATTTTGCAGTGGTGAACGCCACGGAGTGAGAATTAGCTCCTCGATGAGGTGGAACCACCAGGCGGCAATCATCACTGGAGCGAAGTGAACGAGTCGGAGTGTATTTTGAAAATATAGAGGGGGAAGATCCAGAAATAGTCCTGTAGGCCAGAGTCAGTGACTTGTACTGAATGCAGCAGCTACAGGGAGCCAATGGAGAGAAATAAGTACAAGTCGGGCTGCAGAGTTCTGAATTAGTTGTAGAGGTCTGATTGTAGAAGCTGGGAGACCGGCAAGCAACACATTACAATAATCAAGCCGGGATAGGATGAGGACTTAAATTAACAGCTGTACTAACTAACAGCTGAACTAACTAACAGTACTCTAAGTAAGTACTGTGCATGTGCACATGTTAACCTCCACAAAACCATTTCTTAAAAAAAAAAAAGGATGGTAAATGAGGCCGAGCTCACCGAACAAAACCGTTTAGCAATGGATATTAATAAATGAATGACACGTTGCTCTATTTGTTCCAATTTTGTGTTTTGATATCGTTTTAGGTTTGTTTGTAGGAAAGGAAGGACCCATGATCCACAGTGGTGCTATCATAGGAGCAGGACTCCCTCAGGTACCCTACCTAATACCACCATGCTATCTTACCCCCCACCATTAGCACTCCTACCTCATGATGTAGATCCTGGGTTTGGGGTTCAGGTTGCTAGTGGGGGTGAACAAAGCTCTACCCGCGATATGTTTATGGCAGTGCTTCTCAAATAGTGCAGTGCCGGGGGGGGGGGGGGGGCGCATAACAAGATATCACAAAGCAAGTGATATTAAGTGTACTGAACAAACCCTCAAGAGACAACATGGAACAACATTTAACAGGGATGAGGAGAGAAAGGAGGAGAGAGACGAAGATAATGAGACTAACAAAAGTCAACTGAAAGCTAAAACGAGGAAACAATGTCGAAGCGTATGTGGCTTCACTGTAACTGTAACTTCACTGTAACTAAGGTGGGAGACGAAGAAAGACCGGTGTGTCTTCCGTGTCTTTAAATGTTGGCAGCGGACAGAGTGAAGCCAAATAAATGAAGGCGTCACTTAAAGACATTACACCCCAATCACACTGATAACCGCTTGAGTTTTTTAATCGAAAACGTGACGCGCAGAGCCAGCAATCATCCCGCTTTATGAAAACTACTTCAGAAAAGCTGTGCTGTGCAAAACAGGCGCGTTGGAGACATTAGTTCTGACTTCCTTATTTTGATTTTTAAAAAAAATGTCGCTGATGAATTTGAATTTATTGTTATTTATTGAGGCGGCACGGTGGCTTAGTGGTTAGCACGTTCGCGTCTCAGCGCTAGGAATTCCCGGTTCGAATCCCCATCTGGGTGGAGTTTCCATGTTCTCCCCGTGTCTGCATGGGTTTCCTCCGGGTTCTCCGGTTTCCTCCCACAGTCCAAAAACATGGAACAAGTTAATTGAATTCTCAAAATTGCCCCCAATAGAGTGTGTCTGTGTGAGTGAGTGTGTGCCCAGCGATGGATTGGCGCCCTGTCCTGGGTCTATCTGCCCAGCGCCCGAGACGTTCTCCCCTGGATGGGCATGGGGAACCCCACCGCGACCCTAATAGAGGATAAGCGGGAGATAATGAATGAATGAATGAAATGTTATTTATTGATTTTATTTCATTTCATTTTTCAGTATCAAATGCCAGTCAGTTCAAAAATGTTTCTAGTTTAAATAAGGATTTCATTCGTTTCTGTTACAAACTAAAAAACAAAGTTGATCAAATGATTTCTTGTATTCTTTATTGTTAATAAGGATACATTGTTATAAAAGAGGTGTATTTATAACAAATTTATAGACAAATCATACTACAGTGGGCGTGTAAAAATACTTTTTCATCCTATTTTGTCATGTACTGGGGGGGGGTGCGTGCATGTGTGAGTAGGGGGGGCGCAAAATGTTTTCTTCTTCCTAGGGGGGGGGGCTTAACAGAAAATAATTGAGAATCACTGGTTTATAGTCACTGACCGATGTCACTGTAGTTTCAGAGCATCACCTTCAAGAAGATCCGCTTCCAGTTTCCGTATTTCCGTAGCGACAGGTGAGAAGGTCGCTCCATCGGGTTGAGCTGTGCATGTAGCAATGATGGAGTTAAACAGCCAGGTTGTTTATAGCTGATGGTCTGTCCCTATACATATGTCCATGTAATCTCAGGGACAAGAGGGACTTCGTGTCAGCCGGCGCGGCGGCTGGAGTGGCGGCAGCGTTCGGGGCTCCCATCGGGGGGACGCTTTTCAGTTTGGAGGAGGGTTCCTCCTTCTGGAACCAGGCGCTTACATGGAAAGTGGTAAGCAGAACCATCTCAATCGGGGGGTTATAGAAACGGGCGTGATTTGCATCTGTGGTGTTAAGGTACCCTGCCTGTGGGTTGGTGAGAAGAAGTGGTCAGTGTTGCGAAGTTTGTTTGTCCGTAGCTCTTCTGCTTAAAATGGGATTGCAACTGGCAACCTGTACACCAACCTACAACACCACACTACACAACACCACTACAAACTTACTACAACACACTCACTACAACACCCTACAACAAACCAATACACTACACCACAACCCACTACACTACAACACACTACACTACAACACCCTACAACAAACCACTACATTACAACACCACCACACACTCACTACAAAACCCTACAAAAAACACTACATTACAACACCACAACACACTCACTACAACACCTTACAAAAAACACTACATTACAACACCACTACACACTCACTACAACACCCTACAACAAACCATTACACTACAACACCACTACATACTCACTACAACACCCTACAACAAACCACTACATTACAACACTACTCACTCACTACAACACACCACAACCCACTACACTACAACAACCTACAACACCACTACACACTACACTACAACACACCACAACCCACTACACTACAACACACTCACTACATCACCCTACAACACCACTACACACTACACTACAACACCCTACAACAAACCACTACACACTCACTACAACACCCTACAACACACCACTACACACTTACTACAACACACTACAACACACTCACTAAAACACTCTACAACACCACTACACACTACACTACAACACCCTACAACAAACCACTACACAACACCACTACACACTCACTACAAAACCCTACAACAAACCACTACACTACAACACCACTACACACTCACTACAACCCACCACAACCCATTACACTACAACATACTCACTACAACACTATACAACACCACTACCCACTCACTACAACACCCTACCACTCCACTACCCACTACACTACAACACCCTACAACAAACCACTAAACTACAACACCACTACCCACTCACTACAACACCGCTACACACTCATTACAACACACCACAACCCACTACACCACCCTACAACAGAAAAAACCCTACAACACCACGCTACACCACCCTACAACACCTTACATCACCTTACACTACACTATAACACCCTACAACACACTATAACACACTCACTACAACACCATACAACACAAGCTTTTTCCCACTGGTATCCAGCACCCCTGGAACAATAAGTGTTGGGGGTCTTGCTGAGGGGCCCCTGTTATTAACTGTGCTGGCGGTTCATTATGGCGTTTGAAGGCTTAATATCACTGTCATGATGATGATGATGATGCGACCCTGTGTCTAATAAACTGGCCAGTAAGTGTGTATTTGCAGTGTGTTGCTTATTTCCCACTCGCTGGTTTGTCCGTAGCTCTTCTGCTCCATGTCAGCCACCTTCACCCTCAACTTCTTCCGCTCTGGAATCAACTACAGTAAGTGGGGATCGTTTCAGCTCCCTGGTCTGCTGAACTTCGGCGAGTTCAAGGTAAACCGAGCTGGCGGTCTGGGGATGGTGGACGAAGGGCCGACCTTCCCCAGTCCACGCCAACCCTCCTTTACACTGTTGTTCTCAGTGTCCCGACGGAGACAAGACCTGTCACCTGTGGACGGCGGTGGACCTGGCCTTCTTCGTCCTGATGGGGGTGGCGGGCGGGCTGCTCGGCGCCACCTTCAACTGCGTCAACAGGCGCCTGGCCAAGTACCGCATGAAGAACGTCCACCCTAAAGCCAGATTCATCAGGTACCTATGTACTACATCCACCAGGAACTCAATGCCAGACCCCTGCATTATACATAAATAGTCCCATACTGTTGTAGCCCAGCTGCCTTAAGGAAAAGATACTGAGAAAAGATAATGAGGTTAGACAGAGGAGCACCCCTGGTCTTTCTATTTGCGCCACCTACCATATAGAGGGTCTTTGTGGTTCTATAATAACATTCTGGGTGGCATGTTTGCCTCTCAGGTTCGAATCCTGATCCACGTGAAGCATCTATGTTCTCCCCGTGTCCACCCGTGTTTCCTCTGGGTTTTACGGTTTCCTCCCATAGTCCAAAAACATGGATTCAAGGTAAATAGAATGCTCTAAATTGCCCCTATATTATGAGTATGTGCCAATTAATGGGTGAATCTGCCCAGTGCCCAAATCTTTCTACCTTGGATGAGCATGGGAACCCCCCGGAGGATTAAGTGTAAGATAATAAATGACTAATTACATTCTGTAGACCCCATAGTCCCCCCCTACTCTGTTTTCTATCTCTAATAACTTCTAGCTCCTCAGAGTGTGTGGTAGCTCAGTGGTTAGGGCGTTGAGCTATCAATCTGAAGGTTGGGGGTTCAAATCCCAGGTCCTCTGAAGTTACCAGTGTGGCTCCTTGAGCAACACCCTTAACCCTCATGGCTCCAGGGATGTTGTGATTAACCCTGTGCTCACCTTGTAAGCCATCTGCAAAATGACCAATGAAAGCTAAAAATATCTGCAATGTCAGTCCACCAGCCTTATAGAACCGTACAGTATTAGTGATGTCAAGTGATGTCCATGTCAGGGATGGCTTCACACGTCAGCTGTATGTGGACTCGCTGTTTTGTTTGTACTGGGGAATAGGATTAATGGAGGACGCGGACTGACCGTGCTCTGTGTGTTTAACAGGGTGTTGGAGAGCCTCTTGGTGTGTTTGCTCACCAGCGTGGTGATCTTCATGGCCTCCATGACTCTGGGAGAGTGCAGAGATTTAAGCAGCCCATCTTCGAACGACACCACAGCACCCGTCAGTGTGAGCGCATCTTCATCCTAAATGTCACATGGCGTACTTAAAGCAGTGTTTGAACAGTTGGTGGTCCCATTGAGGGCTGGGATAGGCTTTAATCCAATATCCTGCCCCCACCTCAGAACACTAATCAGAATGCGAAAGCTTAAAAGTTTAAACACTAGCACTCAAAGCAAAAAATTCCAGGGTTCTACACTGTGAGTGCTGGGATAGGCTCCAACACCCTTAAATCCTGAGCCTTTAATCAGAATGTAAATAAGTACATTGTATAAAAGTTTAAACACTAGCACTCTCAGCTTATAGCAAAAAACTCCAGGGTTCGACCCCCAGCTAGGACAGACGAAGCTCTCTGTGTGGTTTTGCATGTTCTCCTCATGTCTGTCCCAATGCATACCAGTAGATAAATAGCTCCTTAGTGGAAACATGAGAATGTATGGCTCTGTCTCTGAGCCAACAACCTGTCCAAGGTGTTCTAATCACCTGTACACTGTGAGTGCTGGGATAGGCTCCAACACCCTTAAATCCTGAGCCTTTAATCAGAAAATAAATATGTATATTCTGTAAAAGAGTGCAGTAGTACTCTCACCTCAAAGAAAAAAAATTCCACGGTTGGAATCCCAACTAGGACAGATGAAGCGCTCTGTGTGGTTTTGCATGTTCTCCCCATGTATTTATAAAAACTTAGCAGTAGATCAATAGTTTCTCAGTGTAAACATGTTTGTGTCAACAACCTTTTCATGGTGTTTTATCTACCCGATAAGTGCTAGGATAGGCTCCAACACCCACCTTCAACCTATCCCGTCCCTTCCGATGCATTTTATGTGTATGTGTTGCACCACTGTGTGTAAATTTTCTTGTCTAAACCCCGGCGCTCAGTCTGATCTGCTCCTGTTCTTTACCCTCTTCATGTCAGACGTCGGGGAACGACGTGAACGCCACCATGCGGCACTTCTTCTGCCCCAATAAGACCTACAACGACATGGCCACGCTGTTCTTCAACCCTCAGGAGACGGCCATCTATCAGCTCTTCCATCAGGACGGTGAGGGACGAGACAGGGTGTGTGTGTGTGTGTGTGTGGGGGGGGGTCTTTACCTAAGTGGCACATCCTGGTGTTAATACTACTACTGCTGTGTCTCCAGCCTCTTTTAGCCCTGTTACCCTCTCCCTGTTCTTCGTGCTGTACTTCCTGCTGAGCTGCTGGACGTACGGCGTCTCGGTCCCCAGCGGCCTTTTCGTCCCCTCGCTGCTCTGTGGCGCCTCCCTCGGGCGCCTAGTGGCCAACGTTTTGAAAATGTGCGTACGGCTTTAGATTGACATGTTTACAGGAGGCCATCCTGATGGAGGTGCCTGATCCACTGATACAATACCGTGTCCTAATACTTTTGATCACGTGATGTCAGTTATAAACATAAGAACAGAATTTAACTTCATAATAAATATATTTTTATATCAATGAAAGATTTCGTTCACCTGCACTTTCCTTTCTGTCCACAAGATGGCGCCTGAGATTAAAAGATCGCCGAAATACACGTGTCAGAACTTTAGTTGACTGATTAGTGATGGGATAGGCCTTGCCTTCCTGCTGTTTGATTGGCTGATTGAATGTGAACGTTAAGAGGCTGTAAATAAACATTTCCCCTCATTTTTGCATCAGGAACCTGGGAATGCAGATCTACTCTGGGACCTTCGCTCTCATCGGCGCAGCCGCCTTCTTGGGGGGTGTGGTCCGGATGACCATCAGCCTCACCGTCATCCTTATCGAATCGACCAATGAGATTACTTACGGCCTTCCTATAATGATCACCCTGATGGTAGGTTCTCCTCTGTGACAGAGTGGATAGGGGGCGGGGCTTGTGATTTGATCTGTTACTATTGATATCATTATTATAATATTCGGGCGGCACGGGGGCTTAGTGGTTAGCATGTTCTCCTCTCAGTGCTAGGGGTCCCCGGTTCGAATCCCAATCTGGGTGGAGTTTCCATGTTCTCCCCGTGTCCGTATGGGTTTCCTCCGGGTTCTCAGGTTTCCTCCCACAGTCCAAAAAAATGGATCAAGGTCAATTGAATTCTCCAAATTGCCCCATATAGAGTGTGTTTGTGTGCGTGTCTATGTGTGGGTGTGTGCCCAGTGATAGATTGGCGCCCTGTCCTGGGTGTATCTTCCCAGTGCCCGAAACGTTCTCTCCTGGATGGGCATGGGGAACCCCCCCACCCCCACCCCCTTGCGACCCTAGTGGAGGATAATGCTATAAAGCGTAAGATAATGGATGGATGGATTATTATAATATCTCTTTTCTTGGTTGTTTGCACTTGCGCTATTTCTTTTCCTTACGCTCGCTCTCGCACTCTCTTTCGCTCGCTCTCTCTCACTTTCTCGCACTTTTTTTCCCATGCTCTTTCCTGCTTTTCCCTGTCCTTTCTCTCTCCCCTACTTTCTCTCGCTCGCTTCCCACTCTCTTTCTCTCTAAATTCAGTTCAGTTTGCTTTATTGACATGATAAATGTTTACATTCGTATTGTCAAAGCATATTATATACAGATAAAATAACAGGAATAAATAAACAAATACAAGTTATGTTATTCAGTAATATTAGTAAGATTATATGTGTGTGTGTAAATAAATAATAATAGTAATGATTATATGAAAAATATAAGTATATTATTATATATTTGGGCCGGAAGAACAAATAAAACAACAGGACATTTAAAAACTGTCTATTGTATTTTGCCACTTAGGTCTCCATCCATACTGGACACTTTATTTTCAGTTGTAGTTTTAGTTTTGCTATTATTACACACTTGACACTTTATAACAGAAAATGGTAAATATATTTTATTATACTATTTATATAAATTCATTCCCGCTATTAAAATACTGTCTTGGGGCTTAGTGGTTAGCATGTTCTCCTCTCAGCACTAGAGATTCCCGGTTTGAATTCCCATCTGGGTGGAGTTTCCATGTTCTCCACGTGTCCGCGTGGGTTTCCTCCGGGTTCTCCGGTTCTCCCACAGTCCAAAAACATGGATCAAGTCAATTGAGTTCTCCAAATTACCCCATATAGAGTGTGTATGTGTCTGTGTGAGTGAGTGTGTGCCCAGCAATAGATTGGCGCCCTGTCCTGGGTCTATCTGCCCTGCGCCCGAAACGTTCTCCCCGGATGGGCATGGGGAACCACCCCCCCCACCCCGCTACCCTAATATACGATAAAGCGGGAGATAATGGATGGATGGAAATACAGTCTTTTTTATTGTACCATTACTGCTACTGGCTGCTAAATTTTCTTTTGGGATAAATAAAGTATTCTGTGTGTCTGTCTGTCTATTTATCTGTCTGTCTGTCTGTCAATGGAAAAAAAATATATATAAATATTAAAAAATACAAACGGACAAGAAAAATCTCTGAAATAAATCTCTCTCTGTCTCTCTTAGGTAGCGAAGTGGACGGGTGACTTGTTTAATAAAGGGATCTATGATCTTCACATTCATCTGAGAGGCGTCCCGCTGCTCGAGTGGGAGACCGAGGCGGAGATGGACAAGTGAGCCGACGCTCCTCTTTTCGTTCCTCGTGTCTTTGTGATCCTCCTGGATCTGCTCACCTCCCTCCCTCCCTCCTCTTTCTCCTCTCCCCCGACCCCAGACTCACCGCCAGTGACATCATGGAGCCCAACCTGACCTACGTGTACCCCCACACGCGCATTCAGTCGCTGGTCAGCATCCTGAGGACCACCGTGTACCACGCCTTCCCCGTGGTGACCGAAAACCGAGACAACGAGCGCGAGTTCATGAAGGGGAACATCCTCGTCAGCAACAACATCAGGTTCAAGGTCCTTACGCGCCTCATTATCACATCTACAGAAGAATCTGATGAGTCCTTAGAGGAACCTTAAAGTTTGGGGTGGGGCTACTTAAGAGTGCACAACCTGTAATAATTGTGAGCGGGGCTGTGTTGAGAATGAACCAATCATATTTATGCTGATGTGAAATAAACCCTCAGCTAGGTGGCGCTGCAGTTAGCGCTTCCACCTCACAGCAGGGAGGTCAAAGGTTAAATGCAGGTCCTTTCCCGCACAGAAAACCAGCGTGTTGACCCGGGCTGGGGAGCAGAGACGGCGATGTCAGTCGATGAAGTCGTATCCGTCCAGCGAGCTGCGGAACATGTGCGACGAGCAGGTGGGGGCGGAGTTAACCGAGGAGGGCCAAGACATTCTGCAGCAGATGTTGGACAGACGGTGGGTGAAGACACTCGCACCGTGTGGACAAAAGTGTCACATCATTGATTCGAAAGCTTGGGTTCCGTCCCGTTGTCTTAAGCGCATCAGATCCAGCAGCATGGATAACTATGAGAACACTTTAGGGAAGGCCCATCTCTCCATTTATGTTCTTGGTCCATACAGAACCGCAAAACCTGAATCAAGGAAAGAAAGCATGAGTGAATGATACACGGAGGGTAAGAAAGAGAGAAAGAGAGAGAGACCGGTTGAGCGAGAGAGACCGAGTTAGAGAAGAACAGAGGCAGAGTGTAAATGAGAGAGAGACAGCACTTAAGCAAGGGAGAGGCCGTAAGCAAGAGAGAGCATTTAGAACGGCAGTTAAGCAAGGCAGAGAGAGACGGTAGTTAAGCAAGGGAGAGAGATACAGCACTTAAGCAAGGAAGAGAGAGATACAGCACTTAAGCAAGGAAGAGAGAGATACAGCACTTAAGCAAGGAAGAGAGAGATACAGCACTGAAGCAAGGAAGAGAGAGATACAGCACTGAAGCAAGGAAGAGAGAGATACAGCACTGAAGCAAGGAAGAGAGAGATACAGCACTTAAGCAAGGAAGAGAGAGATACAGCACTGAAGCAAGGAAGAGAGAGATACAGCACTTAAGCAAGGAAGAGAGAGATACAGCACTTAAGCAAGGAAGAGAGAGATACAGCACTTAAGCAAGGAAGAGAGAGATGGCACTTAAGCAAGGGAGAGAGAGACGGCAGTTAAGCAAGGGAGAGAGAGACGGCGGTTAAGCGAGGGAGAGAGAAACGGCATTTAAGCAAGGGAGAGAGAGGGATACAGCACTTAAGCAAGGGAGAGAGAGATGGCACTGAAGCAAGGGAGAGAGGGAGACAGCACTTAAGCAAGGGAGAGAGAGACGGCACTTAAGCAAGGGAGAGAGAGACGGCGCTTAAGCAAGGGCGAGAGAGACAGCACTTAAGTGAGGAAGTGAGAGAGACAGCGGTTAAAAAAGGACAAGCGAGAGACAGTATATATATATATATATATACATACACATACTACACCTTTAATTTAAAGGTATATTAGAAAAAGGTTCTTTAAAGGTTCTCTAGTAACTCTGTGTTCTTTTGGGGCAGCCACGTCCCCTACCCCAGTCTGTACCCCGATCAGTCCCCCAGTGAGGAGTGGAGTATGGAGGAGCGCTTCCGCCCCCTCACCTTCCACGGCCTCATCCTGCGCTCCCAGCTGGTGAACCTGCTCATCCGGGGCGTGTGCTACGCCGAGAACCAGTCGGTCAGTGTTCCCCTGCCCCCTACCCCCTGCTCCGAATACAAACACGATTCCGACCGGGTTGTGGGGTTTCCTTTTCCCCGCAGAGTGCGTCTCAACCTCGGCTCTCGTACGCGGAGATGACGGAGGATTACCCCCGGTTTCCCGACATCCACGACCTGGACCTGGCCCTCCTGAACCCACGCATGATTGTGGTGAGGTTCGGCTGGTGTTTATTAATAACGTGGTGCTGGGTAACGGGGTTCTGTATGACAACCCCCACCCCCCACACACACACACTCACACACGTTTCTCACTGATGTCTGTGGCCCACAGGACGTGACTCCGTACATGAACCCGAGTCCTTACACGGTGTCACCCAACACCCACGTGTCCCAGGTGTTTAACCTCTTCAGAACCATGGGCCTACGACATCTACCTGTCGTCAACGCAGTGGGAGAGGTAGGTGTTCACAACCACACACACACACACACACACACATAGATAATACAAATACAAGACTGAGTCATTTTACATCCAGCAGTATTTTATTTATTTCTTATGTTAAAGTAGTAAATGTAATTTTGGTTAAGAGAAAGAAAGACTGAGCTAGAGAAGGGGAGAGACAGAGGTTAAATGGGGGAGAGACCGCACTTGAGTGAGGGAGAGAGGGCAATTAAACAAGAGAGAGAGAGACAGCACAGCGCTTGAGTGAGGGGGAGACAGCACAGTGTATAAGCAAGAGAGAGAGAGAGAAAGACAGCACAGCACTTGTGCGAGAGAGGCGCAGCGCTTGAGCGAGAGAGAGAGAACGCACTTGTGTGAGGGATAGAGAGAGACGCAGCACTTGAGCGAGGGAGAAAGAGAGGCCCCACTTGAGCGAGGAAGAGAGGGCACTTAAACAAGACAGAGAGAGAGAGAGAGAGAGACAGCACTTGAGCAAGGGAGAGAGCCAGAGGTTCAGCGCAAGAGACTAAGTTTGAGCAAAAGGGAGAGAGACAGAGTTACAAAGACCAAAGTTGACAGAGACAAACAATGAGAAAACTGAAATAACGAAGTAAAATCAGAAACATCTTCAGTAAGAATAAATAATAAATGTTGTGTTGTAGTAATAATAATATAATACTACTACTACTACTAATAATAATAATAATAAATGTGTACTAATAATAATAAATGTTGTGTTTTATTCATTCATTCATTATCTCCCGCTTATCCTCTATTAGGGTCGCGGTGGGGTTCCCCATGCCCATCCAGGGGAGAATGTCTCAGGCGCTGGGCAGATAGACCCAGGACAGGGCGCCAATCCATCGCTGGGCACACACTCACTCACACAGACACACTCTAAATGGGGCAATTCTTAGAATTTAATTAACTTGATCCATGTTTTTGGACTGTGGGAGGAAACCGGAGAACCCGGAGGAAACCCACGCAGACACGGGGAGAACATGGAAACTCCACCCAGATGGGGATTCGAACCGGGAATCCCTAGTGCTGAGAGGCAAACGTGCTAACCACTAAGCCACCGTGCCGCTGTTGTGTTTTAGTAATAGTAATAATAATAATAATAAATGTTGTGTTTTAGTAATATAATAATAATAATAATAATAATAAATGTTCTTTTTTCAGATTGTTGGAATCATAACCAGACATAATTTAACACACGAGTTCTTGATGTCTAAACTCCGACAGCATTACATCACCATCTGATCCCCCCACAAGCTGGGGGAGGGGTGTACATGCTGCTTTTACTTTACGCACAGTGAGACCGATCTCACTGCAGGACCACACTGGACCAACACACACACACACACACACACACACGTCTCTCAGTCCTTGCTTTGTTACTCCAGCACTTTGATTTCTTGTTGTTTTGTCCTTTTATTGTATTCTTTTTTTGATTTCCCACTGAAACCTCTTATTCCAGACTGTATGTCATCTCTAACACGGCCAGTAGGGGGAGATGTTTGATTGCTGCTGTTTAAAAACCTTAATATTCAGTACGGTCTGTTCACCAACTCGCCATGACATCATCAGACGAGCTTCCAGAAGAAGTCTAACTATAGATCTGAGATCTTGCTTCGGTTTTCTAGCTCAGAATGTCTTAATCTGTCTCACCCTTTATCCATTTTGCTGCCGTCTCACTCTCAGCCCTTCAGACCCCCCCAACCCCGTCTCCCTCAGCCTTTCACTTTCTTTCTCCATCAGTCGTTTTCATTTTCTGTCTCACCCTCAACATATATCTGTCTCTCTCCCTTCACTCTAACATCTTGTCACTCTCTCTTTCTCACTCTCTCTCTTTCTTACATCATGGAGGCACTTTAATATTGGAGTCTTTTGCAGTATTGTGATGTTTGTTTTAATACAACATACAGTAACCCATACACAACCGACAGTCAACGTACTCCAGCCTCACCATTTACCACGATCAAAATGCCAAGGTGTCGCCTAAAATTTGCTAGCGTTTCGTACAAGATACGCTGAAAATACGCCATCGCTGAGATTCTAAAAGGGGAAATGATTGACAGCTGTGGACGGATTCTTAGAACGTTAGATTTATCCCCCTTTAAACAATAACACGTACACAAACCGTGCCTTTCCCTTTTCCCTTTTTTTGTTGCTATTTTTTATAGTAATGTCATAATTCCACCAATTAGTTGCCGTAAAATAATCAGTGTAAAATTCTTTGGAAATTCCAAATGAGGTGAGCAGGGACTTATTTTGGCCATTTCTTTGTTTTGTTTTGTTTTGTTTTTTCTCACACCTTGTCTGTCACTACGCTGCTATGGGCATTCACAATGATTTCTTTCCAGATTAAATACTATTTATTTGTTTGCAACGCAGCTGTGTCTGCAGGTAGCTACTCAGGTGGGTTGCGTTCCGAACCGCAGACAGCATTATAGCTTAATGGTGTTAACTAGCCGCTCATACTGAATCCTTACAGCAGGACAGTGTTGTCCTGATGAGATCCACTTGATGCTTTAGACATTTACAGAACACTATTAATTATGACATGCGACCAGACGGGGTAGAAAGACAACGACCCGGCTGTCTCAGGGTGTGTTTACGTTTTCAAAACTAGCCTGGGATCCACACAGATGCCACCAGGCGTCCGTATAACTCATTCCATTGCTTCTCAGCCTTGTGATGTCATAATGTTCCATGCACTACCTTTGTTTACATGGTTTTATTTAACCGGAGTGTCCATGAGATTGTTTTTTTGTCGTTAATCGCATTTCTAAGTACTTCGAATCAGTATTTCGACTGTCTGTGTAGCGATCGTTACAGGAAGAGTTTTTTTTTTTAAATTGTTTTAATCATTTACACTGTATTGTCTCCTCTGAAACGAATCCAGAGACGTTACAGTAAAGGACTGACATGAAAAAAAGCAACGGGCCGGCCTCTTTTGTTGGCGTTTGTCTTATTTTTGCACGGAATATGAGATAATATTCAGAAAAAAATACATATATTTAAATAATTTTGTTTTAAATTATTTTTTTTTAGCAATTTTCATTAAGCCAAGTGTCTTTGCTATCATAGTGACAGGAAAAGTATGCAAAACTTGTGAAAGATGTACTATCCATCCATCCAACCATTATCTTTCACTTTATCCTGTACTAGGTTCGTGGGGGGGGGTTCCCCATGCTCATCCAGGGTAGAACGTTTCGGGCGCTGGGCAGATACACCCAGGACAGGGCACCAATCTATCGCCGGGCACACACTTACTTACACAGACACACTGTATATGGGGCAATTTGAAGAATTCCTTTCACCTTGATCCATGTTTTTAGACTGTGGGAGGAAACCGGAGAACCCGGAGGAAACCCATGCGGACACGGGGAGAATATGGAAACTCCACCCAGATGAGGATTAGAACCGTGAATCCCTAGTGCTGAGAGGAGAACATGCTAAGCTCTTTGTCACCATGGTAGTCCTCCTAATTATGAGTATGTTTTGAGCGTCACAAACAATAAACCAATCACGGCTTTCTTTAGGAGCCATGTGTGCTCTGACTTTGGCAGATTGCTATTTTAGCGGTGCAGCTACCTGGACTCATGAGGTTCAGCATTTGACTGTGAATGGAGAACCCACAGGCGGCACGGTGGCTTAGTGGTTAGCATGTTCTCCTCTCAGCACTAAGGATTCCTGATTTGAATCCCAATCTGGGTGGAGTTTCCATGTTCTCCCCGTGTCTGCGTGGGTTTCCCCCGGGTTCTCCGGTCTCCTCCCACAGTCCAAAAACATGGTTGAAGGTCAACTGAATACTCCAAATTGCCCCATATAGAGTGTGTCTGTGTGAGTGAGTGTGCCCAGCAATAGATTGGCGCCCTGTCCTGGGTCTATCTGCCCAGCACCCGAAAAGTTCTCCCCTGGATGGGCATGGGGAACCCCACCGCGACCCTAATAGAGGATAAAGTGTATATAAAGAAATGTACTATGGTATCTGCAGTCTCGGTCCAAATGCAGTGAGATTGAATAGCGTTCAGTTCTATTCAGGTTCTATTCAGTGTGTGTTGATGATACAGCGCCAACATAGCGACCACCGCCTGACCGTTGACATCTGGAGAGGTAGTTTTCAGTCAGCAACTTACCTGATAGCATATATACACCAAAAATGTACCTGAACACATCTCCTTTTGAGACAGCCATGCCCATCAGGTAGATATATTCACATGCAGGGTTGCTATTTAAACCCCACAGCTTAAACCCCATGTGACGCGCCAGCGCAGGGTATCAGATAGAGCCAAAATTTTGTCCTGGTGTCTGAACCACCCGATCACACAGTGTCGTGGCAGTACGGCGAATCCACCACCACCACCCATACCAATAGAACTACAAAGTCCATCTATACGGTACGTGGAGCTGATATATTTTACAAATCAGGGTCATTAAGGGGCGGCACGGTGGCTTAGTGGTTAGCATGTTCTCCTCTCAGCACTAGGAATTTCCGGTTCGAATCCCCGAGTTTCCACGTTCTCCCCGTGTCCGCGTGGGTTTCCTCCGGGTTCTCCGGTTTCCTCCCACAGTCCAAAAACATGGATCATGGTCAATTGAATTCTTCAAAATTGCCCCATATAGAGTGTGTCTGTGTGAGTGAGTGTGTGCCCAGCGATGGATTGGCGCCCTGTCCTGGGTGTATCTGCCCAGCGCCCGAGACGTTCTCCCCTGGATGGGCATGGGGAACCCCACCGTGACCCTAATAGAGAATAAAGCGGGTGATAATGAATGAATGAAGGGTCATTAAGAAGAGGGGGTGTTTTAAATTCGATCGTTACAGGAAGAGGGTTTTTTAAATTGTTTTAATCATTTACACTGTATTTTCTCCTCTGAAACCAATCCAGAGACGTTACAGTAAAGGACTGACATGAAAAAAAAAGCAACGGCCTCTTTTGTTGGCGTTTGTCTTATTTTTTCACGAAATATTAAACAATATTCAGGAAAAAATACACATTTAAATAATTTAGTTCAAAATGAATCTGTTTTAGCAATGTTCAGTAAACCAAGTGTCTTTGCTGTCATGGTGACAGGAAAAGTACGCGAAACTCGTGAAAGATGTACTATCCATCCACCCATCCATCCGTTATCTTCCGCTTTATGCTCTACTAGCTAGGGTCACGGGGGCGAGGGGGTTCCACATGCCCATCCAGGGGAGAACGTTTCGGGCGCTGGGCAGATACACCCAGGATAGGGTGCCAATTTATCGCTGGCACACTTACACACAAACACACTCTATATGGGGCAATTTGGATAACTCAATTGAAGGGGGGTGTTCTATCATTCATTCATTATCTTCCGCTTTATCCTTTATTAGGGTAGCGGTGGGGTTCCCCATGCCCATCCAGGGGAGAGTGTTTCGGGCGCTGGCCAGATACACCCAGGACAGGGTGACAATCTATCGCTGGGCACACACTCACTCACACAGACACGCACGCCTACACACTCTTTATGGGGCAATTTGGAGAACTCAATTGACTTAATTTATGTTTTTGAACTGTGGGAGAAAACCGGAGAACCCGGAGGAAACCCACACAGACACGGGGAGAACATGGAAACTCCACCCAGATGGGGATTCGAACCGGGAATCCCTAGTGCTGAGAGGAGAACATGCTAACCACTAAGCCACCGTGCCACCTGGGGGTGTTTTAAATTCTCCTTAATTTAATAATAGTGCTGATGAGGACACGACTGGTCCACTTTCCCCCACCTCGTTCCATCCCAGCTCCCCCTCAGTACACCTGATGTTCAGCCTGTCATCGCGCCCCACCTCCCGTCCTCCTCAGCAAGCGGAGACAGCCACGTAACTCGAGAAGCTGGAAAATTCGGACCGACGAGCCCCTGACAGCCTGTTAGATTTTGATGAGGCGGCCAAGTCGGGTACCGGCGTCCTGACAGGCTGCTAATCAGCGGCGTCCGGCCCCGGCGTTCTTCCAGAGGCATTATTAATGTAATCAGCCCCCGAGCTCCTGCCGCGGCCGGATAATGGGATTAGCGCCGACGCCACCCGAGCTTTTTGCAGGTGTCAATAAGCTCGATGCTAATGACCTCGCGCCGTCGCCATCGCTAATAATCGACCTAGTTAATCAAAGGCAAAAGTATAAGGACAGTCCTTATGGTCTGTAATGCATGTTGTTCCGTCGTGACTACCCGCCTTGTGTTACAACCATGAGGGGGGGTCGGTTTAGACCATTCTCCTGATGTATTCATGCTGTCCAGAGTTCTAATCAGACCCAGCACCTGCTCTATGGATCTCCTTTGTTAGCGGTTCTCAGTGTATTGATCCCGGTGTTCTATCCATAAGTATTAGCAGCCTAATCGATTCCTTTGTTCCATTCCGCACCTAACAGCGCACTTGTTTCTAAGCTGCACCACCATGGTGAAAGTTCCTAAGTTTGGGGTCGAGAACCGGATACTGGATTTATGTTCTTATTGTATCTAATGTATTGAAATCGCTTTAAAACACAGCTGCTGCCTCATGTCACGTCTCTGCGGATCTGAGGATCCACCACCCTGATCCCAATCCGTAGAGCACTACCCAAGTATCCATTCATTCATTCATTCATTATCTTCCCCTTTATCCTCTATTAGGGTTGCGGGGGGTTCCCCATGTCCATCCAGGGGAGAATGTTTCGGGCGCTGGGCAGATACACCCAGCACAGGGCGCCGATCCATCATTGGGCACACACTCACTCACACACACACACTCTTTATGGGGCAATTTGGAGAACTCAATTGACTTGAGCCATGTTTTTGGACTGTGGGAGGAAACAGGAGAACCCGGAGGAAACCCACGCGGACACGGAGAGAACATGGAAACTTCATCCAGATGGGGATTCGAACCTGGAATCCCTAGTGCTGAGAGGCGAACATGCCAACCACTAAGTCACCCACTACCCAAGTATACGGAACCAAATCCAAAGTTAGGCCACGACCCCTTCCAGTTCCATTCTCCATTTCCTCCACTTTCCATATAGAAGGACTTTGTAGTTTTACAATTCCAGACTGTAGTCCATCTGTGTTCTCATTTTTTGTTAGACCGCTGTTGGTTCCCTGTTCCGTATTGGTCAGGAGCATCACAGAACAGGTAGAATTTGGGTGGTGGATTGTTTATCTGCAGTGACACTGATGCACTGAAGGGAGGAGTTTTAGTGTAGCAGTGCTGCTGGAGTTTCATTTCAACACCACAGTGACACTGCTGGGATAGGACTAATGCACCGACCAAATAATCCCTTATGCTGGTGGTGCCATTGGCGTCCTGTTATTTAGAACAGAGTAACACAGAACTCTAGTCCTACAGTCTAGAATTTTTGAACTACAAATTAGTTGATAACATGGACAATAAGAGGTGGCACGGTGGCTTAGTGGTTAGCATGTTCTCCTCACAGAGCTGGGGATTCCCGGTTCGAATCCCAATCTGGGTGGAGTTTCCATGTTGTCCCTGTGTCCACGTGGGTTTCTTCCGGGTTCTCCGGTTTCCTCCCACAGTCCAAGAACATGGATCAAGGTCAATTAAATTCTCCAAATTGCCCCATATCGAGTGTGTGGGTGTTCAGTGATAGATTGGTGCCCTGTCCTGGGTGTATCTGCCCAGTGCCCGAAATTTTCTCCCCTGGATGCGCATATGGGAACCCCCCCACGACCCTAGTACAGGATAAAGCAGTATATAATGGATGGACGGACATGGATAATAAGAGGAGCGTGTCCAAATAAGGGGGCGTGTCCAAAGGTTTGACTCGCACTGTATAGAGAGAGTGAGCTACACCGTGCATCGGTTCTTCGTGCTGAAATGATGGGGAGGATATATATGGGGGGGTATGAGGTGCATAAAGAAGTCAGTCCAAGATCAGATCAATCAGCTTTTATCAGACATATACAAAGATAAATATGTGAACACGGTAGATCATCTTGATATAAATATTTATATATTATAAGATCTCACAAAATCACAAACTAAGATCGAAAGCGAAAGACCAAACAGAGCGGAACCATCACCAACGATCATCTCGAGCCTTAGAAGGAGCAAATCATCAGGGATCATCCATAGATCAAAGGTTCGGCGGGTCCGTCGCCACGGTGACGGGCTTCCGTGTCAGTCCCAGTTCCTGGACGAAGCCAAACGGAAGCCTATCCTCTCATGGCGTTGCATCCGAGGCTGCCGGAACCGATGCGGTCCAGCTTGCCGCCGAAGCAGCCTGAGTAGTTTTTGCTCCTCGTGGAGAGCAGGAGGTCGATCAGGTGCTTCCTCTGTGCCTCCAGGCCCTCGTCCGTGGCGCCCTCCTCAGCCTGCGCCTCCCTGGTCCCTTCTCTGGCCGCCAAAGCCGGACTCTGACCCGGCGCCATGTTCCGCTCCTCGTAATCCGCCGGGTCTTCGGAGTTCTCCTCGGCTGCGAGGGCTTCTTCAAACAGCTGAAGGAGGTTCTGGGGAACAGAGACGGGGATACAGTGAGGGGGCAATGCTGGATGCATTCTGTATCTAAACCACTAGGGGGTAACGATACCACTTGGCGAAAGGAGCTTTCTGAGGCTAGTGCTGTATTCAAACTCTTTGGGCTTGAACCTCCTCTCGTACCTCTCGAACTTTTTTGCCAAATGCTTAAATACATGCTTTAGCTGCCACAAGGGGGCATATGAGTAAAATAATACTACTAATAAAATAATAATAATACAATACTAAAAAAACAACACTAATACTACAATAATAATGCTAAAACAAATAAGGCCCAAAGAAGATTTCATTTCCAGTATTGGATTTGCATGTTCTCCCAGGTGCTAATTTCCTTTCGCAAACCAAAAACACACAAACAGATATGGGGAGAACATGCAAACTCCACACCGAGTGCCACTCGTCTTTCTAGCAGGGCTGTTCAAATATTAGAATTATTGATGAATTGAGGATTTTTGGAAGATTGTTTGCTGAAGTCGTCATTGTATTGGTATTTTAAGTCTAATTGTAATTCAAGGGGTGCGGCACGGTGGCTTAGTGGTTAGCTCGTTCGCCTCTCAGCGCTAGGGATTCCCGGTTCGAATCGCCATCTGGCTGGAGTTTCCATGTTCTCCCCGTGTCCGCGTGGGTTTCCTCCGGGTTCTCCGGTTTCCTCCCACAGTCCAAAAACATGGATCAAGTCAATTGAAGTCTCCAAATTGCCCCATATAGAGTGTGTGTGTGAGTGAGTGTGTGCCCAGCGATGGATTGGCGCCCTGTCCTGGGTGTATCTGCCCAGCGCCCGAGACGTTCTCCCCTGGATGGGCATGGGGAACCCCACTGCGACCTTAATAGAGGATAAAGCGGAAGATAATGAATGAATGAATGAATGTAATTCAAGGGGTCCAAGCACCATGGGGTGTATCTTAGCATTGGTTTTATATTCAATTTACATAAATATATCCATCCTAAAGGTTCTCTAACTCCTGCCCCAAGTCAAGACACGTCTCAGTCATACCTTCAGGTTGTCGATGTTCCCGGGTGGGTTGTGCCGACTCAGCACATGAGCTCGTACGGCGACCTGGTGACACAGTAGGACCAGGAGTCCAGCTAGAATAAGTCCCTTAACCATCCCTGATTCTGTTCGGCTCCCGGCGCTGCCTCTCTGCCCTGGGCTGAGGGGCTGGCTCCGGCTTTTATTGAGACACTCGACTGTCCAGGGCGCATCCTCTCGCGAGCCCAGTCAAGTGCATTCCAACACCTCGGCTCCGATAAGCGTTCAGGCCAGATTTCCTTTTAAGTGGCTGTTTAGGGCCTTTTTTTTACTAGAAGCCATGGTCACCACGGGCCCGGGTCCAAACAGTCAGCGACCTCGGGAGGAAGACGTGACATTCGTCAGCAGACATCCATCCACTACACATGCCGGACATTGTTTCGGCATGAACTCAGCGCTGATAACCTCCACATACACTAAATATACACAATCCACATGCTCACAGCGCCTGGGTTCCATATTTAGCATTATTGTTATAGATGATAATTATTAAATCATTAAGAGCATTGTGGAATCTGCTACTAAAGTATCAGGACACCTACACATTACATACACAGGGCTTTAATTATATGACTACTTCATTCTCACCTTCTACTTAATGCCTACTGCTTATTCAGACATACGAACCATTCTCATATACTAAATGACATCTGCATTCTCACCTACTACTTAATACATATTGCATACTCGGACATAGTTACCATTCTCACCTACTACTTATTGCATACTGCATATTCAGACATACTAAACATTCTCATATACTAAATGACTACTGCATTCTCACCTACTACTTAATGAATACTCTATTCTCTAAATGACTACTGCATTCTCACCTACTACTTATTGAATACTCTATTCTCTAAATGACTACTGCATTCTCAACTACTACTTAATGAATGCTCTATTCTCTAAATGACTACTGCATTCTCACCTACTACTTAATGAATACTCTATTCTCTAAATGACTACTGCATTCTCACCTACTACTTAATGAATACTCTATTCTCTAAATGACTACTGCATTCTACTGGTGTATAGCGCATACTACTACTTAATGTCTACTGCGTATTCGGCCACACATTTACGTTTACATTTACATTTGGCCATATAGCAGACGCTTTTATCCAATGCGACTTACAATGTAAGCACAGGGTTAATCACAACATCCCTGGAGCAATGAGGGTTAAGGTCCTTGCTCAAGGACCCACATTGGTAACTTTTCTTTTTTGTTAGTGGCCCTGGGATTTGAACAACCCCAACCTGTAGATTGATAGTCCAACACCCTAACCACTGAGCTATCGTACCCTCACTACAGCTATATAGTAGGCAGTAAGCAACTTTAGTCACATTGATTCACATATGCATTCAATGTAATAATCGTCACTACACCACCATGACAGTACTGAGATTAATCCACCATCTGCTAATGATCTGTGTGCAGATGTTTGAGATGGGGTGATACACAGCGTGTGAGGCGTGTGTTGGGTTTAGCTCCCCCTGGCTGAGTGCGGTTCAGTCATTTCGCTAAATGTCCTGGACAGATGCCTTATCATTATCAGGAGCCACAACTGAGACACACTAAAACTATGATGCGCAATTTTGCAGGTCGTCATCTGAACTGTTCTGTCAGTTTACTGTTCTGTTGGTAGAGTCTTAAGGTGTTCTGAGGGCATATCGCTCTCCAAGGTGCTGAATGAAAGAACAGAACAGATACACAAATGGGGGCATTTCATTTAAATCAGCTTTGAGAGAAAGACAACCATCAGCCACCAGGAACTGGCTTTTCTGTCATGTGTGTAAAATTCTGTATTTAATTTTTTTTATAGTGTTATAGTGGGGGAAAGGAGGAGACAGTATATGGGCTCTAGCAAAGGCCCATATATATTATAATATATCCATCCATTATCTTCCGCTGTATCCTATATTAGGGTCGCAGGGGGGTTCCCCATGCCCATCCAGGGGAGAACGTTTCGGGCGCTGGGCAGATACACCTAGGACAGGGCGCCAACCTATCGCAGGGCACACTCACTCACACAGACACGCACACATACACACTCTATATGGGGGAATTTGGAGAACTCAATTGACTTGATCCATGTTTTTGGACTGTGGGAGGAAACCGGAGAACCCGGAGGAAACCCACACGTACATGGGGAGAACATGAAAACTCCACCCAGATGGGGATTTGAACCGGGAATCCCTAGTGCTGAGAGGCGAAACCACTAAGCCACCGTGCTAACCACTAAGCCACCGTGCCGCCATATTATAATATATATTATATACATATACAGTATATTCATCTATTCATTATCTTCTGCTTTTAGCCTCTATTGGATCGTGTGTGTGTGTGGGGGGGGGGGGGGTTCCCCATGCCCATCCATGGCAGATCGTCTCGGGCGCTGGGCAGATACACCCAGGACAGGGCGCCAATCTATCACTGGGCACACACCCACACATTCACTCACACAAACACACTCTATTGGCAATTTGGAGAATTCAATTGACTTGATTCATGTTTTTGGACTGTGGGAGGAAACCGGAGAACCCGGAGGAAACCCATGCGGACAAGGGGAGAACATGGAAACTCCACCCAGTTTGGGATTCGTTTTGGGAATCCCTAGCACTGAGAGGAGAACATGCTAACCACTAAGCCTTATATATATCCAAATATATAGTAGGCACTAAGTAAAAGCTTAGAATGACTACTATATCTGAATACTGTATATATACCATATACACACACACACCTTCATATGTTTCAAACATTTTATTATAAACAAATATATATATATATATATATATATATATATATATATATATATATATATATATATATATATAAATAATCACCCTGCAACAGCAGCAAATTAATGTCAAAGAAATAACATAACACTAAAACGAAAAGGCGTTGCACAGCTCAGTAAAGGCACAACAAAATCATGCTTTACACCCAAAAAATCATGCGAAAGCAAAGCAAAAAGTATATTTCAAAAGCAAAGTATATTTCCTCACTAATGACAATGCCCGAAATAAACGAGTGGCAGAAATAAAATGAATTAGTGAGTAGTTTAAGTGATTCTTTAAAAATATATTTTTTTTAATATTCAAATTATTAAAAAAAAAAAAAAAAACAGGTTAATAAAACATGTAACTTGTAATACATATATTTTGATGATTGGTGTCATACTACTTGTATTAAGATAAGTTAAGGTGAAATAAATTCTGAGCAGCAGTTGATCTAATAATAATAGTTTGGGGTTGTCACTTCAGATATAGGATGCATAGCATTTCAGATAATTAAAAAGATGCTTAATGGCCTCCAAATATATGGCATCTATTAGGTATATCTCTTATTAGAAACAAAATAACACCATCGCTTTGAACAAAAGATGGACTGAGGTACAAGGTCTGAAGGTCCCTGGTTCAATTCTCGACCCTACCAAGTACCATGGCTGAAGTGCCCTTGGGCAAGGCACCTAACCCCATGGGACTTGAAGAGGAAGGCAGCTATATAGCGGCTGGCCCGCCCAGTTACATTTTTAATTAGGATTCCATCTAAACCAATACAAACAAAACCCAAAAGAAGAACCTCACAAGCAAGAGAACCCAATTATGACAGTCTTAAATGGGGTTGTAATCAGAGTTCCGGGAATATATATATATATATATATATATATATATATATATATACACCTGCTTTGTTTGATCTGGACCAACTGTTCCCCAAACTGTTGCCACAAAGTGTCTGAATGCATGGCTAGCTGCTACTAGTAATTTATTTATTCATTCATTCATCATCTTCCGCTTTTTCCTCTATTAGGGTCGTGGGGGGGTTCCCCATGCCCATCCAGGGGAGAACGTTTCGGGTGCTGGGCAGATACACCCAGGACAGAATGCCAATCCATTGCTGGGCAACTAGTAATTCTCATCCACTTAATGCCTAAAAATTCTTGCTTATTGTTTAATGCCTACTTCATACACAGATATACTTATTAATGCTTACTGCATACTCGGACATACTAACTATTCTCACATACTATTTAATGCCTTCTGCATAATCGGACACAGTTAACATCCTGACCTACTATTTAATGTCTACTGCATATTTGGACATACTTATTAATGCTAATTGCATAATCGGACATACTAATTATTCTCACCTACTAATTAATACCTACTGCATAGTTGGACATATTTATTAATGCTTACTACACACTTGGACATAATAAACATTCTTACATATTTTTAATGCCTACTGCATAATCGGGACATACAAACCCTTCTCACCTACTATTTAATATCCAGCTGCCTAATCGGACATATTGGTAATTCTCACATACTACTTAAAACCTACTGCATATTCGGACACACTCATCATTCTCACCTCCTTCACTATATGGGGTCATTTGAATAGGCACACATTAGAGCAGCCGTTTCACCTCGAATCCATGTTTTTAGACCATGGGAGAACCTGGAGAAAGCCCATACAGGGGGAGAACATGTCAACTCCACCCAAATCTGGATTCGAACCTGGATCCCCACTGCTGAGAGGCACACGTTCCAACCACTATACCACCATGCTGCTCATCTATTTCCTGATATTTATTTTATTACCTTTTAAAAAAATGATTCTGCACTTAATTAAAAGAGATTTCACGAAGCACTTTTTCATGAGCCTTTATTTAAAATCAAGGACACAAATAAATATCAATAAATATTCCAATAAATACATAACAAAAAAACAGGCGGTCTTCACAAGAAATGATGTAAGCTCCCAGGTTAAGACTTCTGCTTCGGACCTGAAAAAACACAAAACGGGCTTCATTAGGAAAAGCACCACCTACAGCTACATCAAAGCTATGTCCGAATTCACCTACTAAATAGTAGGTAATAGTTGTTGCTAGTTGTATATTCGTCAGTCCTGGGCTTGTGGTTAAGGAACTAGACTTGTGATTTGAAGGTCCCTGGTTTCATTCCAGAAATGGTCCCACTAAGTTCTATGGCTGAAGGTACCTAACCCCAATTGCTCCCCGTGTGCCGTATATTCTATCCCAAGCGACTTACAAGCATCCCAAATTAACGATTGGGTCCAAAATACAGGGTTAACCACCCTGGAACAATAAGGGTGTTGTTAAAGGGCCCACACTGCCAACTTCAGAGGACCCCCAAATTTGACCTCCTGAGCTACCACGCCCTTTTGTCACTTTTTGTCAGGGTTCTCTATATAGAGGGGTTGATTTAAGTAACTTTAATGTGTCACCCCACCACCTCCAATCTGAAAGCTTTAAATGTGTAAAACCACACTGCCATGGCCAAAGCTACAATGACCCCAACGACAATATGAGGTTCCACTGTGAGACGTTCTTTAAAACTTTAAAGGGTGATGGTGGGATTCTGACACGAGTCCCTCTTATTTGGACCATTTAGAAACGGAAACTATGTCCAAAATCGCTTGGTAGCCACTAGGTACTAGATTTGGCACAGTAGCAGTGGTTAGGGGTTGGGCTATCAATCTGAAGGTTGGAGGTTCCAATTCCAGGTCCACTGAAGTTACCAGTGTGGGTCCTTGAGCAAGACCCTCAACCCTCATTGCTTCAAGGATGTTGTGATTAACCCTGTGCTCACCTTGTAAGTCGCTTTGGATAAAAGCTTCTGCTAAATGGCCAAATGTAAAAGTAAAATTGTTCTCGTAAGCACTACTTATAACTAGGAAAGCAATCATAAGTTTGTGGTTAAAGAACCAGCTTTGTGATCTGAAGGACCCAGGATCAATTCCCGGTTCCTCCAAGTACTATTGTCGCAGTGGCACCTGACCACAAGTATGTGGTTCTCCAGTAGTATTCATTAGTAATACTAAAAGTGTAGTATTCACACAACCATGGATGCACTACATCCTCAATATCGCAAAGGTCACTTGACGCTTACCACTGCTTCTTATTTAGTAGGTCACCCGTGTAATTCTCCACCACTACACGATGCCAGCTGGGTATTCGGACACTCACAATTTTCACCCGGACAAAAGGTGATTTCAGACACAGGATGCAAGACATCTTTATAATGTGATGGGAACTCTTTAGACTAGAAGGAACTTACTATGGCGTCCCACTGTGTTACACCCAAGAGAGGACATGGCGTCGATTCGGTCCAGCTTGCGCCCGAAGCAGCCAGAGGGTTGTCTCTTGGGGGTGTTCTGCCGGACCATCTTTAGGTCCCAAGCGTTTAGAAGGTCCCTGGTCTCAGGTACGATGACTTCTTTGGTAAGTGGGAGCAGTCTATCAGATGTTGGTGTTCGTCCTGGTAGCAATGCTTCCAATTGCTGAAGCAGAACCTGTAACAAGAACGTGATGTTAGTAGATGACAACGTCCGGGATTCTGCTAAACAGATTGAGTGCAGGGGGCTCCGCTCACCTTTAACTCATCCTGATTGGAACCAAGTGGCTCGGCGCTGGGCAGCGGGAGTGTTCTTGCGAGCGCCAAACTCAAAAGGAAGAACCAGCAAATGGATGATAGGTGGTGCGCCATGTTGTCTTTGGGTTTGGAGTTCTCTGAAGGCTTTTGGTCTCGTGTCTTCGGTCTCCTGTCTGTGGGGCTTTAGCTGGACCACAGGCCCCTTTTATACCCTAAAGTCGCGCTCCATGCAGTTATGGGAGGAATCGCCTCTGCATTCCAACACCTCCTCTGATAAAGCAGCTTGGCGGAAATGAGTCCTTTTAAAGCTTTATGGTAGAGACGAGCCCTATGTCACCACTCGGGTTTAGATACCGGACTCAGGAAATACTTCCCTGAAATTGCGTATAGTCGGCAGCTGGTTATATTCAGCGCCTTTACTGTAAACGTTACGTCTGTGGAACAAATATCATCTGTTATTTTAGAGAGGTCACTATCTGCTGCATTTTGACATTTCGCTCTGCTGGCTTGGTCCTCACAAGGGTTTTCCTTAAATCTGAAATATTTCACTCACTGGCCTCTGACCCGCAAGAGACGGAACTGCAAAAGACGGAACCGCGAGAGACAGTAGCGGGAGATAAGGAAGCGCGAGAGACAGAACCGCAAGAGAAAGATCCTCAAAAGACAGAATCACAAGAGTCAGAACCACAAAACAAAGAATTGAATATGAGACAGAACCATGAGAGACAGAACCACATGAGACAGAACTGTGTGAGACAGAACAACATGAGACAGAACTGTGTGAGACAGAACCACATGAGACAGAACTGTGTGAGACAGAACCACATGAGACAGAACTGTGTGAGACAGAACCACATAAGACAGAACTGTGTGAGACAGAACCACATGAGACAGAACTGCAAGGGAGAGAACCACAAAAGACAAATAAAAGTTTAAATGGTATATTTCCATTCATCCATTAACTTCCTCTTTATCTTCTACTAGGGTCCCGGGGGGGGTTCCCCATGCTCATCCAGTGGAGAACGTTTCGGGCGCTGGGCAGATACACCCAGGACAGGGCGCCAATCTATCACTGCGGACACACTCACTCACACTGTATTGGGGCAATTTAGAGCAGCCAATTCACCCCTGCTACACACTAACACACAGTAATAATGCATAACCCCCCCCCCCACACACACACATATAAACCATCATGTTATTTAAATATTATTAATTATTCATTAATTATCTTCCACCACTAGGGTCATGGGGGTGATTGTTTTCCTCATGCCCAACCAGGGGAGAATGTTTTGGGCTCTGGGTAGATACACCGAAGACAGGGTGCCAATCTATCGCTGAGCACACACTCACACACACATATACACAGACACAAACACACACTATATGGGGCAATTTATGGGGAAATTTATTTATTTATGGGGCACTATATGGAACAATTTGATTAACCTTGATCCATGTTTTTGGACTGTGGGAAAAAAACGGAGAACCTGGAGGAAACCCTTGTACACACGGGGAGAACATGTAAAACTCCACCCAGCTCGGGATTGTAACCTGGATCCCCAACGCCGAGTAGGTAACATGCTGACCACTACACCACCTTCCAAGGACAGGGTGCCAATCTATCACTGGGCACACTCACTCACATAGACACACTCTGTATGGGGCAATTTGGAGAATTCAATTGACTGTGATCCATGTTTTTGGACTGAGGGAGAAAACTGGGGAACCTAAAGGAAACCCACGTAGACACGGGGAGAACATGGGAACTCCACGCAGATTGGAATTCGAACCGGGTATCTCTAGTGCTGAGAGGAGAACATGCTAACCACTAAGCCATAAGGTTGGGGTGAGAGAGGGACAGAGAGAGAGAACGAGAGAAAGCAAGAGAGACAGTAGTTGAGTGAAAATCCTTAACCCTCATTACTTCAGGGTTGCCGTTTCACCTGATCACTGCTGAATCACCCCAACCATCAAGTTGCCACAACTACAGTGTATGTCAGGTTAAGACTTAGTGGTTAGCATGTTCTCCTTTCAGCGCTGGAGATTACAGGTTCAAACCCCAATCTGGGTGGCTTCCATGTTCTCCCTGTGTCCACGTGGGTTTCCTCCAGTGAAGTGTAAGTGTGCCCAGCATCCGAAATGTACTCCCCTGGATGGGCATGTGGACCCCACCCCCGCGACCCTAGTAGAGGACTAAACTAAATATAATGAATGAACAAATGAATACGTCACTTTGAATAAATGCACCTTCAGCATGATCTCATATCCTATTTCCTATGATCAGATTCAATGTTTAAATGTTTAATCTTATTAATGAAATCAGAAATGCACCGTGATAACTTGGGGGCAACACCCAAAAGTCAAAAAACATGGATTTAAGGCAAATTGCCTGCTCTAACTTGCCCCTATAGTGTATGTGTATGTGTGAGTTTGGATTGGTGCCCTGTCCTATCCTGGCCATATCGACCGTGTGCCCTAAACGTTCTCCTCTAGATGGGCATCATGAAAGTGGAGTTTCCTTGTTCTCCCCATGTCCGGGTGGGATTTCTCCGGGTTCTCCATCCAAAAGTCCAAAAACATAGATTTAAGGTAAATTGGCTGCTCTAACTTGACCCTATAGCAAGTGCGTGCGTGTGTGTGTGTGAATTGGTGCTCTATCCTATCCTGGCTGTCTCTGTTTAAGGTGAATTGGCTGCTCTAACTTGCCCCTTATAGCATGTGTGTGTGTGTGTGTGTGTGTGTGTGAGTGTTGATTGGCTCCCTGTCCTATCCTGGCTGTATCTGCCCTGGGCCCTAAATGTTCTCCCCAAGATGGGCATCATGGAAGTGGAGATTCCATGTTCTCCCCATGTCCGTGTGGAATTTCTCTGGGTTCACCACCCAAAACCCAAATACATTGATTTAAGGTGAATTGGCTGCTCTAACTTACCCCTATTGCGCATGTGTGTGTGTGTGAGTGTGGATTGACGCCCTGTCTTATCCTGGCTGTATCTGCCCTGCGCCCTAAACGATCTCCCCCCGATGGGCATCATGGAGTACCCCCCTCCCCCGGGCTACCCTAGTAACTGGAAAAAAGTGAGATTAAGGATCTTGAGATGTTGCTTTTATGGTGGGATCTGAGTCTTTCCATCATACCACCCTCAGCTTTTAAGCAAGAAACACCAAACTTTACAGAATTTAAGGATTTATACCCATCTAAGAACCCTGTGATTTTCAAACCCATGGGGTGGACAGGGTCTAATCAGTGGGCAGTCAAATTTATAATATTATTATATTATTTTCCCCATAGGATCTTATTATAAAACCCTTATACAACTTTTAAAAACTTATAAAAACACTGACAGAGTTGCAAAATTTACAAACGTCCCTTTCTAATTGAAACTGCTTTTTTCTGTGTTGCATTTCATGTTAGAGACTCGATGCAAAAGGTTTTTTTATGCAAAATATCGATTTATTCACTCAAACATGCGAGCAGATATTTAAAGACAGAGAGACAGTACGGTGCTTGAGCAGTGAACAGACATATTTTTTATAAAACTTATGTACAGCGCTAACACATCGAATAAATAACACGCAACACTGACGCTCTGAACACTGTA
>JAFMOD010001568.1:141215-145214 GCA_019802435.1 Corydoras maculifer
ACTATGTAAGTCCATTAAGGGCGTTCTGCAGGACCGCCAGTCCAATGTAATCAAGGTTCCATTCAGTACTCATAGCTGCAGTGCTTCAGCAAAACCATGGATGAAGAGCTGACCACACCACCAGGAAATTAGCAACACCTCAAAAGAAACAGACAAGAAAAGCCGTTAGAGCTAATTAAGTAATAACCAGAGTTTGATTGACCCCACCCCCCCAGGTTCAAATCTCAATCTGGGTGCAGTTTCCATGTTCTCTACTTGTCTGTGTGGGTTTCCTCCGGGTTCTCCGGTTTCCTCCCCAGTCCAAAAACATGGATCAAAGTCAATTAAATTCTCCAAATTGCCCCATATAGAGTGTATGTGTGAGTGTGTGTGAGTGTGTGTCCAGTGATAGATTGGCGCCCTGTCCTGTGTGTATCTGTGCCCAAAACGTTCTCCCCTGGATGGGCATGGAGAACCCCCTCGTGACCCTAGTAGAGGATAAAGCGGAAGATCATTCATGAATGAATAAATAAATGTTTTGATCATGGTCACATGGCCTTAAGTATGAAATTGGACCTAACATATTCTAGAAGAGTCCTGGGTGTATCTTTCCAGTGCCCAAAAACATTCCCCCCTGAATGGCCATGGGGAACCCCCTCCCCCACAACACTGATAGACCATTTATTGGATGAAAATGAGATTAATTATTTATATGATGCATTTGATGTTAGTTCATTGTCTTTAAGCAGGTTCTTAGTGTTCTAAGCCTGAACCCCACTCCTTAAAGAACAAGCCAAAGTGGTTAGAATGACATAACAAAGCCCCGCCTTTAATGCCATTTAGATATAAAAGCATGTCTGAACCTACAAACCTCAACCCATTCTAAAGGACTGGACCAAAATGCCTCGAACCAGGACCTTGGATCTGCCCCCACCAGCACGTGACCTGACAAGCTGGTTGTGAGGACCATCATTTCAGAAGAAAGGTGCAGAGTCTCATCATAACCCATAATGCAAATGCGCATCCATCCATTATGCACCAGCGCAGTCGTGGGTGGAGAGTCATTCATTCCACTGTGTGGCAAGTGTCAGGTGATTCTCTTGGTGGGTTACCCCGCATCTATTTCAAGCGCCCACGTCGGACCCGGTAACCTGCGTCCTCACCTCTCACAGATCAGCGAGCGCCGCTCTCAGTTACCCTGATGAGGAGTCATCCCGGCTAATTACAGCCACAATGGGCCGTCGCTTTGCTCCCATTTATTATCTGAAGGACAGCCATTTAAATGTCATACACTGAGGTTGCCGGCAGAGCCTTGGGGATCGCCTCAGTTAGCAAAGCAAATTACTCAGCATGAGGACAACCATAGATTAACGCACCAGCACCATCTGACATTTAAACCGCATTATGAAAGGTTTGCATATCGTTTTCTCCACAACCAAACCAATTGGACACCTGAGCATCTCCAAAGACTAAGGGTGGTTTGACACATATTGCACCTTTCTAACCATAAAGCATGGTGGTGGTAGCCTCATGTTGTGGGGATGTTTTTGCTGAAGGGAACAGGTGGCAAAATGGCGTTTCACCTCTTCACCCACCTCATCATTTCAGTGTGGCGCTGAAATGATGCTGTTCATTGGAAGCCCCCTCAACTATGTAGAGTCTGCAGTATCTGCCTCTTTTAGTTCTGCTGCTCTAGTCAGTGATGCCGGAGTCACATGATGCACTGTGTCAATCAATTACATATTACTTAAATTAGCTCTAAATGCTTTGCTTGCTTGTTTCTTTTGAGGTGTGGCCGGATTCCTGGAGGTGTAGTCAGACCTTCATCCATGAAGTTCTGCTTTGGCGAATACTGGATGGAACCTGGATATTAATTGGACTGGCGGTCCTGCAGGACCTCCTTAATGGACTTCTATAGTTGTTCCAGTTGTTAAATACGGGTCACCTGATCATCACACAATCTGTACTTGGCTATCCTATACTGTTGATGCTGCCTGGCCGCTCAAGAAGGATGAGTCCCCCACTGAGCTTTGGTCATCCCAAGGTTTCTTCCTTAAAATAACACCATACCTGAGAGTTTTTTCTTGCCACTGTCGCTTCAGCTTGCTCTTTGAGGGATTAAAGGTTTTATCTCTGTAAAGCTGCTTTGTGAAAATGTACTGTTGTAAAAAACGCTCTACAAATAAATAACTTGAACTTAAACTTACGGGTGGCATAGTTGTTAGCATGTTCTCCTCTTAGCACTAGGGATTCCTGGTTCGAATCCCAATCTGGGTGGAGTTTCCATGTTCTTACCGTGTCCGCATGGGTTTCCTCCGGGTTCTCCGGTTTCCTCCCACAGTCCAAAAACATGGATCAAGGTCAATTGAATTCTTCAAATTGCCCCATATAGAGTTTGTGAGTGTGTGCCCAGGAATAGATTGCTGCCCTGTCCTGGGTGTATCTGCCCAGCGCCTGAAACGTTGTCCCCTGGATGGGCATAAGGGAAGCCCCTTGGACACGGGGAGAACATGGAAACATGGACACTCCACCCAGATTGGGATTCGAACCTGGAATTCGAATCTGCCCAGCGCCGAAACGTTCTCCCCTGGATGGGCATGGGACCCCCCCCCCCCCCGCGGCCCTAATATAGGATAAAGCGGAAGATTATGGATGGATGGAACTTGAACTTACTTCAAAATGTAATAGGAAAACTACGTGGAGCTTCTGAAGCAGCTAGGATGGCACGGTGGCGTAGTGGTCAGCATGTCTGCCTCTCAGCCATAGGGTTCGAATCCCTGTCCGGTGGAGTTTCCATGTTCTCCCCTTGCTTTCATCCGAACGCATTCCAAGATTATGGTCATCATGTGGCTTCATGTTGATGCAGTTCCACGGTCCTGCTGAAACATGAAGGACATGCCCTTTTTAAAAAATACTTAGTATGAAAATTATGCTCGTCTCCATTACGAAATCCAGAAAAACAGAACAGATGATCGCATACTTCTGGCCCTTTGATGCATCAATGAGCTGAAGACCAGCAGGGTGCCAGCCCTCTTCACTAATAGCTGTTGCGAAGGTTCCCGAAAGCCAGGAAGGACCTCATCAGTCCCTGTCTGTATCCATATTGTGCTTGAGTGCTGAGCTAGCAGGAGAGCGGTGTTCACGCTGACTCTGTCTGCCGCGCCCCTCGTACCGCCTCGGGACGTGAGGGGAAAGACCGGGCCTGTGCTGGAGCGCCGATGCATAACAACAAAAACAGGAGAGTGAGGTTCTAAGCTGAACTTTTGTACAGAAATTTACGACGAGAACTCTCGGGTTCACTAAGTAATTCTCGTCTCTGATTGGCTGATGGAACCACTCGATGGAACATCAGCATGTGCAGGTGAGGGTGTAAAGCACACAGGGCCTGGACCCCGGTTTATCAAGTCTCTCTTTACTTTCCAACCATCAACGGGTGGCCAAAATATCCCCGACTCTTCAATTTCATTAAATTATTAATTATTAATTATTAATCCATCTATCCATTATCTTCCTATATTAGTGTCGCAGGGGGGTTCCCCATGCCCATCCAGGAGAGAACGTTTCGGGTGCTGGGCAGATACACCCAGGACAGGGCGCCAATCTATCACTGGGTACACACTCACTCACACCGACACACACAAACACACTATATGGGGCAATTTGGAGAATTTAATTGACCTTGATCCATATTTTTGGACTGTGGGAGGAAACCGGAGAACCCAGAGGAAAACCACGTGGACACGGGGAGGACATGGAAACCCAGATTAGGATTCGAACCAGGAATCCCTAGCGCTGAGAGAAGAACATGCTAACCACTAAGCCACCGTGCAGCCCTTAATTATTCATTTAATAATGATTAATTATCAAATTCATTTATTCATTCATTATCTCCCGCTTATCCTCTATTAGGGTCGCAGGTGGGTTTCCCCATGCCCATCCAGGCGAGAACGTCTCGGGCGCTGGGCAGATAGACCCAGGACAGGGCGCCAATCCATCGCTGGGCACACACTCACTCACACA
>JAFMOD010001568.1:145573-184597 GCA_019802435.1 Corydoras maculifer
ACCCAGATGGGGATTCGAACCGGGAATCCCTAGCGCTGAGAGGCGAATGTGCTAACCACTAAGCCACCGTGCCACTCTAATTATCAAATTAAACTATTAAATTGCTTAAATAAATTACTTGATTTCACCAGGGTTAGAACCAGCACAAGGATCATGATACGTACCCCAGTGGCTAGAACACAGCATGACGGAAGCTGTAAACCTTAGAACAGAGGTCACTAACATTCGGACCGCGGCCCGGTTTCAGACCCAGATGTTCACTGTGGACCCAAACCGATAAACTACAGGCTACATTTTCGATGTTTATTTTAAGCGGCGGAACTTCCACAGTACGTGCAGTAAACTCCCTTTGATTCAGCTGCTGTATTTAAACCAGTGCTTCTCAAATAGTGGGGCTCGCTCCCCTGGGGGGGGCAGTGCGGTGCCTGGGGGGGCGCATAACAAGATATCACAGAGCAAGTGATATTAAGTGTACTGAACAAACCCTCAAGAGACAACATGAAAAAATATTTAACAGGGATGAGGAGAGAAAGGAGGATAGAGACAAAGATAAGATACCGAGACCAACAAAAGTCAACTGAAAGCTAAAACGAGGAAATATGACGAAGTGTATGTAGCGCTTGACTTCACTGTAACTGAGGTGGGAGATGAAAAAAGACCAGTGTGTCTTCTGTATCTTAAAATGTTGGCAGTGGACAGCATGAAGCCAAATAAATGAAGGCGTCACTTAAAGACATTACATCCCAATCACACCGATAAGCCGCTTGAGTTTTTTAATCGAAAACGTGACGCATAGAGCCAGCAATCATTCCGCTTTATGAAAGCTACTTCAGAAAAGCTGTGCTGCAAAACGGGCGCGTTGGAGACATTAGTTCTGACCTCATTTTGTTAAAAAAATTATAAATAAGGCGGCACGGTGGCTTAGTGGTTAGCACATTCGCCTCTCAGCACTAGGGATTCCCGGTTCGAATCCCCATCTGGGTGGAGTTTACATGTTCTCCCCGTGTCTGCGTGGGTTTCCTCCGTGTTCTCCGGTTTCCTCCCACAGTCCAAAAACATGGATCAAGTCAATTGAATTCTCAAAATTGCCCAATTTAGAGTGTGTATGTGTGAGTGAGTGTGTGCCCAGCGATGGATTGGCGCCCTGTCCATGGTCTATCTGCCCAGTGCCCGAGACGTTCTCCCCTGGATGGGCATGGGGAACCCCACCGCGACCCTAATAGAGGATAAGCGGAAGATAATGAATGAATGAATGAATGAAAATTATAAATAATCCAATCCATCGCTGAGCACACACTCACTCACACAGACACACTCTATATGGGGCAATTTTGGAGAACTCAATTAACTTGATCCATGTTTTTGGACTGTGGGAGGAAACCGGAGAACCTGGAGGAAACCCACGCGGACACGGGGAGAACATAGAAACTCTACCCAGGAGTTATAAAGGATATATTGTTATAAGAGAGGTGCACTTATAACAAATTTATACATAAATCATACTACAGTGGGCGTGTAAAATACTTTTTCTTCCATTTTTTCAAGTACGGGGGGGGGGGGCGCAAAAAGTTTTCTTCTTCCTAGAGGGGGCTTAACAGAAAATAATTGAGAGTCACTGGTTTAAATGCAAAGTTAATTATTCCTTTATTCATTTATAGAATTCCGTGCTTCCCAAGTTCCTGCAGGCTGAGCTCAAAGAAGGTCCTGTTAACAGGAACATGCTCTGTTCCCGAGAACCCGAGTTAAATATTGTTAAACAGTTTATGCCTAGAACGGTGCTTTACGACCCGCGGGTGGTCGGGGATTATTCAATTTACATTACATACATTTACATTTAGTCATTTAGCAGATGCTTTTATCCAAAGCGACTTACAAATGAGAACATCACAAGTCAGAAGTTATGCAGAAAACCAACTACACTGTAAATTCATCAAACCTGATTGTTATTTGATGCTGCGCCCCCTCCCTCACTTTTTTTTAAATTTATTTATTTTTTTAATTTTTAATTTTTTTTTTACATACAACAGGTATTTGTTAAAGAGATGCATCTTCAGTAGTTTCTTAAAACTGTTTGGTGATTCTGCCTTACGGACAGAGTTGGGAAGATGGTTCCACCATTTTGCAGTGGTGAGTGAGAATTAGCTCCTCGGTGAGGTGGAACCGCCAGGCGGCAATCATCACTGGAGCGAAGTTAACGAGTCGGAGTGTATTTTAAAAAGATAGAGTGAAGGTAAGAGGGGAAGATCCAGAAATGGTTCTGTAGGCCAGAGTCAGTGACTTGTACTGAATGTTAGCAGCTACAGGGAGCCAATGGAGGGAGAGGAGTAATTAAATCGGGTCAAGAAATTAGTTATAGACACAAGATTGAGATTAAGACACATCCCCACCCCCACCCAAAGGATTACATCATAATCCCGCGGATCAGGCGCTGTGCGTCCAAGCGCATGGCAGCCTGTTGAAAGGTGTCCGGATGACAGAAGTGTCATGACTTCTAAACCGAGATAAAGTTAACTCAGACCCGGTCTGTTATTTTTAGCTTTGCTCCTACTATATATACCTCGGAACCATTAAAGGTTCCTATCAGTTGGGGCAGTTCAAAAAGCCCCAAGGTGCTTACTATTCAGACACTTGGCAAGCACTGGATTCATCTGGTTTGGGACGGCAGGCGCTGGTTTATTCGGAGCCGAGAGACTCGGCAAGCCGAGATACGAGAGTTCCATGCCATCAAGCAGCATCTGCTCCCCGGGGTGGAGGGTGGTTATTGGTAAAAAGCTTTTTTAGGGTTGTTTGGATGCCGTGCTTTTTGAGGCTGTGAGTCTGGCTGCACATTACAGATATGGGAGAACATGCCAAACACACTCCATAAGTCCATTCATCCATTATCTTCCGCTTTATCCTGTAATAGGGTCACGGTTCCCATGCCCATCCAGGGGAGAACGTATTAGGTGCTGGGCAGATACACCCAGGACAGGGCACCAATCTATCCCTGGGCAAACACTCACTCATACACTATATAAGGGCAATTTAGAGCAGCCAATTCAACTTGAGTATATGTTTAAGGAATGGGGGAGGAAACTGGAGAACCTGGAGGAAATCCACGCGGACACAGGGAGAACATGGAAACTCCACCCAGATTGGGATTCGAACCTGGACTCCCTAGTGCTGAGAGGTGAACATGCTAACCACTAAGCCACCGTGCCGCCCACACCATAATTCATCTATTCATTATCTTCCGCTTTATCCTCTACTAGGATCGCGGTTCCCCATGCGGTTCATCCATGGGAGAATACTTCAGGTGCTGGGCAGATACACCCAGGACAAGGTGCCAATCCATAGCTGGGCACACACTCATTAATACCCTATATAAGGGCAATTTAGAGCAGCCAATTCACCTTGAGTGGAGAACTCAGGAAAAACCTAAACCTTAATAAGTCATTTATTCATTCATTCATTCATTACCTCCAAGGTCTTAGATCCAGGTTCGAATCCTGATCTTGGTGGGGTTTCCATGTCCTCTCTGTGTCTTACTCTCCGCGTAAGATTCCTTTTACAGTTCAAAAACACTGATTTAAGGTAAGTTGGCTGCACTACATTGCCCCTAGCTAAATTGCCCCTAGCTAAATTTTCTATATGGTGTTCTCTTTAATTTTCTATAAAGTTTCTATATGGTGTGTCTGTGTGAGGGAGTGTGTGTCCAGTGTTGGATTATGTGTATATGCCCAAGATAATGAGATAAGATGATTGGCCCCATTAGGGGGCACCACCACAGAGCAAAATCTGCATATTAGACTTGGTACAGTTTTATGCTAGATGCCCTTCCTGACCCCCCCCCCTTCCCCTTTATTCAGGCTCAAGACTGGGACTATAAGAGCATGAAGGGGGGGGAGTGCCAAGTGACAAATCCTGACCTCCAACAACTTTGAGATGAATTGGAATGGAGACTGTGCATCAGGAGCTTCTTATCCAACATTTATTGTGACCTCACAAACCCATGTCCAATATTCCCATAACACTCCAAAAACCTAAGGAGAACACTCCTGTTAAAATGGCATCATAAGAACCCCTATGGATCGAGAATGTGATGTCGCCTCGGTGCGAATGCAGACGAGCGAATACTTACGGCACCATCTATCTCTTTCAGCTCTGCACATGGTGGTGTGTGTGCTAGGCCCGACCGTGTTTTCACACAAAAGCAGTGTAATGTATTCCGCTGAGTTTCCATTCTCACACAAGAGCCGCCGTTAATGTGGGAAATACGCAGCGAGAGCTGGAACATCACCGACTCGGAGGGTTTTAATGACTTAAGAATGGTGCCGTTGGAGGTGAGAGCTCAGAACGTGAATAAAACCTTTAACCAACCCAAGGGTTAGTGAGAAAAAAGCCAGCAGGAGTAACAGATAATGACTATAAAAGGGTCAGAACCCAGGTCTAGATCAGGGTTCTGAAATGCCTTCATGGCAAACATACTAGTAGGTACTAGTTCATAAGTGTAAGTACAGTATATAGTATTCATGGCATCACGTTCACCATATCACAAAGGTCAGTTGAACTAAAAGGCCACACCCCCTACTATAGAAAGTAGATCCTTAGACTGATCACATGCCTCAGCTCTAGTTGAATCATGGGATACCACAGGTACTATGTAGTATGTAGTAGGCGATTTTGGACGCTGTATATCTCAATCCATTATCTTCCGCTTAATCTTCTACTAGGGTAGCAGGTGGGTTCCCTATGCCCATCCAGAGTAGTATGTTTTGGGTGCTGGGCAGACACCCAGGACAGGGTGTCAATCTATCGTTGGGCACACTCACTCACTAATACACTATATAAGGGCATTTTGGAGCAGCTAATTCACCTTGAGTCCATGTTGATGGACTGTGGGAGGACATCTGGGAACCTAGGAAAAACCTCATCAGACACAGGGAGAACATGAAACCTACACCCAGATAGGGATTCGAACCTGGATCCCAAACACTGACAGATGGGCGTGCTAACCACTACAACCACTCTAAACCTGGATACATATGAGATCCTGGTGTTTTTTTTGGCCCTGGGGCCACATCCGGCCCCTCGGTTGTCACTGGCCAGCCCACTGAGGTGAATCTTCCTCTGTGGTGGCAATATGGGCAATATTCATCTATCCATCCATCCCGCTTTATCCTCTACTAGGGTCACGGGGGGGTTCCAATGCCCATCCAGGGGAGAACATTTCAAGCGCTTGGCAGATACACCCAGGAAAGGGCACCAATCTATCACTGAACACACACTCACTCACTCACTCACTCACAGTCTATATTGGGGAATTTGGAAGAATTCAATTGACCTTGATTCATGTTTTTGGGCCATGGGAGAAAACCGGAGAACCCGGAGGAAACCCACGCAGACAGAAACTCAGTGGTGAGGGCATGTCCTCCCTTATTACATCGATGGCCTCCTGGTGGCTCCATCCTCAGCATCCTTCGGCCTTGTCTACACCTCCCTAACCTAATTTCCAAAACGTTCTCCTGTACCATCCATTAAATATATAAATTCCTAATTTTGTCCCGGTCCACCCCGCTTACTCACCTCTCTGCTGCCTTCCCTGGTCCTAGTTTCTTATGTAGCCCCTTGAGAACATCAATTGCCCTGCCTGCAGTTGGTCCAGGGCCTCGATCACACAGGCACTGCAACCTTGAAGTTCTCTAGACGTTACCCAGGAGAGCTGTTTATGAGAAAACTAATGCTCTAATCACTTGGACCAGATGTTAAACGAACTGCAGACTGCAAGCTCCTCGGAATAAGGCTGTGTAATGTTGATGATTGCCTGGAGATCTCAAGGAGAACTTGAGTGGATTAGTGCTGGGAACAAAATGAAAGAATTCTGTTTATGGTCCTGCCTCCCGCCTGCTGCATCTAGACTTTACTCACTTAAATCAGGCGCGGTACATGAATGAGTTCAAGTTTCTTTATTTATAGCGTTCTAAGCCTGAATCCCCCAAAGAACAAGCTGACGAGACAGTGGCATAAAACCCCCTGATATTTGTTGGTTTTAAAGGAAGAGACCTTGTGAGGACCGAGGTGTAAGTTCATAGCTACTGTTTTTGTGTACAGCGCACATAGGAGCATCAATCCGCTGTCTAATGGCAACAGAGCACAGTCAGTCATGTCGATTCCGCCCAATGGAAGCGCGGGCAGCATGCAGCTTACCCTCTAGCGACTTAAGCAAAAGCCAAGGTTCTTCCCTGACTATAGATGTTACGTGCCACCTGAGGTATGGTTTGTGTTGTAGAGTCATAGTTTGGGTCATGGTATGGTTTGGGATGTAGGGTTCACATACCAACTGGGGTTTGGTTTGGGTTGTAGGTTTCAAGTGCCACTTGAGGTCTGATTTGGGTTGTAGGGGTCATGTGCCACCTGAGGTATGATTTGTATTGTAGGGTCACATGTCACCTGAGGTATGGTTTGGGTTGTAGGGGTCATGTATCACCTGAGGTGTGGTTTGCGTTGTAGGGGTCATGTATATCCTGAGGTATGGTTTGAGTTGTAGGGGTCATGTATATCCTGAGGTATGGTTTGAGTTGTAGGGGTCACATACCACATGAGGTATTGTTTAGGCTGTGGAGTTCACATGCCACCTGAGGTATTGTTTAAGTTGTAGGCTTCATGTACCACCTGAGGAATTATTTAGGTTGTAGGCTTCAAGCACCTCCTGAGGTATTGTTTAGGCTGTAGAGTTCACGTACCACCTGAGGTATTGTTTAAGTTGTAGGCTTCATGCACCACCTAAGGTATTATTTAAGTTGTAGGCTTCACGTACCACCTGAGGTATTGTTCATACTGTAGGGTTACATGCGACCAGAGGTATTGTTTAGGTTATAAAGGTCACGTACCACCTGAGGTATGGTTTCGGTTGTAGAGGTCATAGTTTGGGACACGGTATGGTTTGGGTTGTAGGGTTCACATACCACCTGAGGTATTGTTTAAGTTGTAGAGTTCACGTACCACCTGAGGTATTGTTTATGTTGTAGAGTTCACGTACCACCTGAGGTATAGCTTGTGTTGTAGCTGTCACGTACAACCTGAGGTATTGTTTACGTTGTAGAATTCACGTACCACCTGAGGTATGGCTTGTGTTGTAGGCGTCATATACCACCTGAGGCATTGTTAATGTTGTAGAGGTCACATGTGACCTGAGGTATTGTTTAGGTTAAAGAGGTCACGTTCTACCTGAGGTATGGCTTCGGTTGTAGAGGTCATAGTTTGGGACACGGTATGGTTTGGGTTGTAGCGTTCACGTACCACCTGAGGTATTGTTTAAGTTGTAGGAATAGCGTACCACCTGAGGTATTGTTTATGTTGTAGAGTTCACATACCACCTGAGGTATAGCTTGTGTTGTAGCTGTCACGTACAACCTGAGGTATTGTTTACGTTGTAGAATTCACGTACCACCTGAGGTATGGCTTGTGTTGTAGGCGTCATGTACCACTTCAGGCATTGTTAATGTTGTAGAGGTCACATGTGACCTGAGGTATTGTTTAGGTTAAAGAGGTCACGTTCTACCTGAGGTATGGCTTCGGTTGTAGAGGTCATAGTTTGGGACACGGTATGGTTTGGGTTGTAGCGTTCACATACCACCTGAGGTATTGTTTAAGTTGTAGGAATAGCATACCACCTGAGGTATTGTTTATGTTGTAGAGTTCACATACCACCTGAGGTATTGTTTAAGTTGTAGAGTTCACGTACCACCTGAGGTATAGCTTGTGTTGTAGCTGTCACGTACAACCTGAGGTATTGTTTACATTATAGAATTCACGTACCACCTGAGGTATGGCTTGTGTTGTAGGCGTCATGTACCACCTGAGGCATTGTTCATGTTGTAGAGGTCACATGTGACCTGAGGTATTGTTTAGGTTAAAGAGGTCACGTTCTACCTGAGGTATGGCTTCGGTTGTAGAGGTCATAGTTTGGGACACGGTAGTTTGGGTTGTAGCGTTCACGTACCACCTGAGGTATTATTATGTTGTAGGGTTCATATACCACGTGAGGTGAGGCATGGCCAACATTCACCACCATATCTTCAAACAAATCTATTAAATTGTGTTTGTATTATGCAGATTTCACATTTTCTTTAATGCCGTTACAGGGTCTGACAGTCGGCGAATTAGATATGATTACCAAATCGACCAAATATGGTATATTTTGTCCTTGACCAACATAATTTCCTAGTCACCTGACCTCCCTCCTAAGCAACCCTTAGAATTCTTGACACATATATTCATCACATATCCTGTTTGTTTGCCTGCGTTACTCTCCGACGTCGCTGCATTCCATTCCTAGCTCCCGCGAGAGTCGTTAAACGGTCTTTATCTCTCGGCGTGAGGCAGCTGACAGATATAAATGTCTGACCGCGAGGCTCGAGCTTCCCACCGCGCCTCGTGTCAGAGCGGCAATGTGTTTCTCATGCCGCCGAGCATCAGCGCTGGTCCTGCTCCACTTCTGCACTCAAGGACATGTCTTTATCTCGTAGCCTCTTCATCTCAGGACTGCTATCGTTATTCCCGGACTTCCTAACAGAGCAAAAGTATTTGGACACTTGTGCATCGTTTACAGTCCGTAGCCACTTTATAAGGTGCAGCTCCTTGTTTCCACACTCTTTAAAGGAATGTCGGCCATACTGGACTGTTAAAGGCCTTCCCTAAACTGTTGCAACAACACCATGGAAGCAACATCCTGGAATAGGGCTAATATAAAGTCTTTAACTTAATACATAACAATAAGTTTATATAGCATAGTTGACCGTTTTAGTCGAGGTTGGCTGTCAGATATGGGGAAAACAAACTGCCACCTCATCCATGCAGTCTTCTATATCAAATCCTGGTACCATCCTATATATACATAATTTTATATTTTATATATAAAATGACCCAGTGATAAATTGGTGCCCTGTCCTGGGTGTATCTGCCTAGCACCCGAAACGTTCTCCCCTGGATGGGCATGGGGAACATTTCGGACTCTGGGCAGATACATCCAGGACAGGGCGCCAATCCATCACTGGGCACACGCACAGTCAAATAGACACACACACACAAACGCACACTATATGATCAATTTACAGAATTCAATTTACCTTACGTGCCCAGCGTTGGATTGGCTCCCTGTCCTGGGTGTATCTGCCCAGCGCCCGAGACGTTCTCCCCTGGATGGGCATGGGGAACCCCACCGCGACCCTAATAGAGCATAAAGCGGGAGATAATGAATGAATGAATGAATTTACCTTACATCCATGTTTTTGGACTGTGGGAGGAAACCGAAGAACCCGGAGGAGACCCACATAAACACGGGGAGAACATGGAAACTCCACCCAGATTGGGATTTGAACCGGGAATCCCTAGCGCTGAGAGGAGAACATGCCAACCACTAAGCCACCGTGCCGCCCATAATTACAATCTAACAAATGATATTAGTTAGTGTTCATTTGGAATCTGTATTAAACTACAGTAATATACAGTAATGTAGATTTGCACTAGAACAGTGTTTAGGGGACTTTTATAGGTTTTTTAAGTGTGAATGCTGTTTTTCCGCCGTGACGTTTCGGAGGTTAAGCACTGGGGCTGCTCCCGGCTCCCTGACAGCTGGATTATCTTTCGGAATGTGCAGCGAGTCATTTCCAATAATGATTCAGCCAGTTTCCACACCTCCAGACAAGAGAGTGTGACTGACATGAGCGAAGGAGACATGGGGGGGGGTCTCAGTGAGGGGGTACGAGATGGACAGAAAGAGGGAGAGAGGCAGAAATTTAAAAATGCGACAAGAACCATAAGATAATTCCAGTTCCAGTGTTTCCACGTTCTTCCACATGGATTTCCCCCCACAATACAAAAACATGACTATAAGGTGAATTGGCTGCTCTAAGTTGCCCCTATGTATTGTGCACACAGACTGGCACCCTCTTCTGAGTATAGCCCAGCACCTAATAAAGAGGAATGCACCTAAAAAAGTACACATATAATACTTATTTTTCGTTTTTATGGCCAATTATGCAAACAAACCTACAGGTTTATTGTTCTACGTGTCGATATATATTCATGTATTATTATTTTTGACATAAAGAAGCACTTTAATACAATATGCATGTTGTTTGAAACAAAATATGGCTGCAATTATGGCGTTAATGGTGGCAAGTGGCACTCATATGAGTCAGCACTGCCCTCTAGTGTACAAAAATATAACAGACCGGATTCTAGTTGTAAAATGATGCGTTTTGCCCTCAGTACTTACACACAGAGGAATTAATCCTCCACATTTAACACACATTTAACACACACGCACACGCACACACACACACACACACACACACACACACACACACACACACACACACTGAGCGCACAGTCCAAAAACATGTCTTTAAGGAGAATTGGCTGCTCTAAATTGCCCATCATTTAATTGTATGTATATATATAGTGTGTGTGGGGGGCGGGGGGGTGAGCGAGTGTACTGCAATTGATTGGTACACACACTACAAACTCCTGAAGAAACACACAGTGCACACACACACACACACACATACATAAATATACACATACACACACACACACACACAACTACACACACCTACACACACTACAAACTCCTGAAGAAACACAGACAAGCACACTCCACTCACACACACACACCTACACACAGAAAAGCATACAAGCACACATACATACTACACACACTACACGCATATACATAAACACACACACACAGACATATATATCCATCCATCCATTATCTTCTGCTTTATCCTCTATTAGGGTCGCCGTGCGGTTTCCCATGTCCATCCAGGGGAGAACGTTTCGGGCGCTGGGCAGATACACCCAGGACAGGGTGCCAATCTATCACTGGGCACTCACTCACTCACACACACTCACTCTATATTTGGAGAATTCAATTGACCTGGATCCATGTTTTTGGACTGTGGGAAACCGGAAAACCAGGAGGAAACCCACAAAGACATGGGGAGAACATGGAAACTCCACCCAGATTGGGATTCAAACCCAGAATCCCTAGTGTTGAGAGGCAGTTGTGCTAACCACTAAGCCACCGTGCCATTCACACACACACACACACACACACACACACACACACACACACACATATATATATATATATATATATATATATATATATATATATATATATATATATATATATATATATATATATATATATATATATATATATAAGCACACATGCTGCACGTATTCACACACACATATCCACACACAGAAAGGCATACAAGCACACACACAGAGAATACACCACATGATCTTTAGCTTCAGTTGAACATTGGAGAGAGAGTGAATCCAACACCTCCATTTTCCTGCCTCCATGCACGTGGCTCCAACTTTATTTACCCGTCTGTGGGTTCCTGACCTCAGCTCTCCGGCGTATAGTGACCTGCGTGAGGTGTCTCTTCACGGACAGAGTGGCAGGTCCCCAGCACTTCACCTGCTCCTCTGTAGCTTAGAGCCAGATGGCTCTGTGTGTGTGTGTGTGTGTGTGTGTGTGTGTGTGTAGGTGTGCGTGCACGCTGTGAACTGCTGCTTAAGTGGAGTGTGCTTCAGCCGAGCAATTATCCTCAAGCACCATGAGGCAGTATCACAACATCACCCTCTGTGCCTCCACACAGACCTCCCAAACAGGGGCATTTTTAGGGTTTAGAAACATCAGGGGCTTTAGTCCAGATCCCTTTGTCCTCCTTAAAAATTGCCCTTTCATGAGTGTATTTATCCATTTTTTAAACTGTTGTTACATTCATATTGGATAAAATTAAATTAATTAATTCATTATCTTCTGCTTTATCCTCTATTAGGGTTGCGGGGGAGGGGGTTCCCCATGCCCATCCAGGGGAGAACGTTTCGGGCGCTGGGCAGATACACCCAGGACAGGGCGCCAATCCATCGCTGGGCACACACTCACTCACACAGACACGCAGACACACACTCTATATGGGGCAATTTTTGGAGAACTCAATTGACTTGATCCATGTTTTTGGACTGTGGGAGGAAACCGGAGAACCCAGAGGAAACCCACACGGACACGGGGAGAACATGGAAACTCCACCCAGATGGGGATTCGAACCAGGAATCCATAGCCCAAAGAGGCAAACGTGCTAACCACTTAGCCACCCTGCCAGCATAAAATTAAATAACATATGAAATATGTCTGTCAGCAGTGGATAGCACATTCAGTTTTAATTAATGATGGCTTTGGCTGAAAATCTTTGAATAAACGAACCTGAGCTTCAGCAGAAAAGCATGAATCTTTCTCGCTGATGAGAGAGTTTTAAGGTTTTGCTTTGAAATACCGTAACTTTGTGACAGTTTGCGCCTTCAGAAAAATTCTGACTGTTTATGAAAGCTGAGAGGCTGCTTTTTACAGCCAACATACAGGTATTATGGTAACCAATACTGGGGGAAAAATGTCTCCCTCACACACACAAGTACAAGTTTACACACAAACACACAAGTACAAGTTTACAAGTACAAACAGTTGACGGTGACGCCATCGTTCGGCCCCGCTGCTGGAGGAGAGGCTGCAGAGAAAGCTTTTGATTTGGGGCTACTGACAAAACTACCGGGGCTATAGCCCCAGAAGCTCAGGTCTAACGACGCCCCTGCTCCCAGATTTCCCCTCATCAGAAGCCTTAAGGTTCTCAATGGGTTCTCACCATATTTCCACATCTGCTAATAACTGCAATGCAACCCCCTCGCCACCCCTTTAATGTGAGCAGCTTAGAGTGACACCAGACGTGCACAGATTCAGCAGTTATGACATGTATCCTGTATCTGAAATTTTCACTGTGTGAGGACATTAATTTCAACATCTTTTTTTGAAATTGTGCACTTTCTGCAATACCTCTGCAGTCCACCAGTCCACTTTTATAATGAAAATGGGAAAGTCATAAGTTGTAAGGTGCAAGTGTAAAGTATTCAAATAATTACCTAAATACAAACAAACTACATCAATACAATTAAAAATCTTAGTTTATATGCAGCCATAGTTTTCTCTAGTTATTTAATGTATCACTCTATTATTGTACTAATTACATAATTAGTTAATGAACTGTAACCCTTGCTGTAACTGTCACTATAGCTGTTACTGTAACTGTTACTTTTATTATAACGGTCACTATAGATTTTACTGTAACTGTTACTCTTAATGTTACTGTCACTGTAAGTGTTTCTCTTACAGTAACTGTCACTATAGCTGTCACTGTAACTGTTACTCTTAACGTAGCTGTCACTATAACTGTTACTGTAACTGTCACTCTTACTGCAACTGTTATTAACTGTCATTAACTGTAATTAAATGTTACTGTAACTGTCACTATAGCTGTTACTGTAACTGTTAATCTTACTGCAACTGGCATTAACTGTTACAGTAACTGTTATTCTTACTGTAACTGTTACTCTTATTGTTACTATCACTATTACTGTTACTGTAACTGTTACTCTTAATGTAACTGTCATTAACTTTTATTAACCGCAATTAATTGTTACTGTAACTGTTATTCTTACTGTAACTGTTACTCTTATTGTTACTATCACTATAGATGTTACTGTAACTGTTACTCTTAACGTAGCTGTCACTATAGCTGTCACTGTAACTGTCACTCTTACTGCAACTGTTATTAACTGTCACTAACTGTAATTAAATGTTACTGTAACTGTCACTATAGCTGTTACTGTAACTGTTAATCTTACTGCAACTGGCATTAACTGTTACAGTAACTGTTATTCTTACTGTAACTGTTACTCTTAATGTAACTGTCATTAACTTTTATTAACCGCAATTAATTGTTACTGTAACTGTTATTCTTACTGTAACTGTTACTCTTATTGTTACTATCACTATAGATGTTACTGTGACTGTTACTCTTAATGTAACTGTCAATAACTTTAATTAACCGCAATTGTTACTGTAACTGTTATTCTTACTGTAGCTGTCACTGTTACTCTTATTGTAACTGTAACTATAGCTGTTAGTGTAACTGTTACTCTTATTTAACTGTCATTAACCACAATTAATTGTTACTGTAACTATTATTCTTACTGTAGCTGTCACTGTAACTGTTACTCTTAATGTTACTGTCACTATAGCTGTTACTGCAACTGTCATTAACTGTCATTAACCGCAATTGTTACTGTAACTGTTATTCTTACTGTAGCTGTCACTGTTACTGTTAATTTAACTGTCACAATAGCTTTTACTGTAACTGTCAGTAACTGTTACTGTAACTGTTGATAAAGCTGCTATTGTCACTGTAAATGATACTCTTACTGTAACTGTGGTAATAGCTGTCACTGTAAATGTTACTCTTACAGTAACTGTGGCAATAGCTGTTACTGTAAATGTTACAGACTTTAACAAAGTTTTGGGGAGTGCCCACTCAACCCCAGACGAAACAAATAAAACACAGGCAACTAATAAAGTCAAAAAATGTATTTTACCATGAGAATCATTTCCCTTGCTTTCTAACATTTGTGAAATTATTTAATAAAAGAAAACTAAAGAAACAGGATGTAATGGCTTCTGGGTGACCCTCAAGTCAAAAAAACAAACAAACCAATTAATGCAAAAATATGCGCTTAACTTTACCCAAAATAAATGATAAACAAATACAAACAGCTAACCTACCTACTCTCTCCATAAACAGAGGCAAAAAAGTTACCTACAAATCTTTTTCAATAACAGAACAACAAACCAAGAAAAATGCACAAAAAACACATAACAACCCTGTTTGGTCTGTGGTGGTGGTGGTGGTGGTGGTCGTGGTGGTGGTGGTGGTGGTGGTGGTGGTGGTGGGTAGTCACTGCAGCAGCATGTGGCTCAGATGAAAAGTGCAACTCCCAGACTGCAGAACAAAAAGCTTTTTAAATCTGCCACCATCAGATCCAACCAATAGGAAAGAACAACTGGGTGGAGCAATAAATCACCCATTATCACCCAGGCAGCCAACCACCACCAGGCCTGAAAGAAAGTAAGCAAAAAAGAGAAAAACAAACCAAAATACTCATAGGACTTAACAGTTACTCTTACTGTAACTGTCATTATAGCTATTACTGTAACTGTTACTCTTATTGTAACTGTTACTTTTATTCTTACTGTTACTTTCATTAATTGTTACTCTTATTGTAACTGTCACTATAGCTGTTACTGTAACTGTCATTAACTGTTACTCTTACTGTAACTGTTACTATAGCTGTTACTGTAACTGGTACTTTTATTCTTACTGTAACTGTCATTAACTGTTACTCTTACTGTAACTGTTATTATAGCTGTTCCTGTCACTGTTACTCTTACTGTATATGTCACTATAGCTATTACTGTAACTGTTTCTCTTACTGTAACTGTCGCTATAGCTATAACTGTTACTCTTACCACTGTTAATGTTACACTTACTCTAACTGTCACTATAACTGCTACTGTAACTGTTACTCTTATTGTAACTATCAATATAACTGTTACTGTAAATGTTACTCTTACTGTAACTGTCATTATAGCTGTTACCTTAACTGTTACTCATATTGTAACTGTCATTATAGCTGTTACTGTAAATGTTATACTTACTGTAACTGTCGCTATAGCTGTTACTGTAACTTTTACTGTAACTGTCGCTATAGCTGTTACTGTAACTCTTACTGTAACTGTCACTATAACTGTTACTGTAAATGTTACTCTTACTGTAACTGTCATTATAGCTGTTACCTTAACTGTTACTCATATTGTAACTGTCATTATAGCTGTTACTGTAAATGTTATTCTTACTGTAACTGTCGCTATAGCTGTTACTGTAACTTTTACTGTAACTGTCGCTATAGCTGTTACTGTAAATGTTATTCTTACTGTAACTGTCATTATAGATGTTACCTTAACTGTTACTCATATTGTAACTGTCATTATAACTGTTACTGTAAATGTTATTCTTACTGTAACTGTCGCTATAGCTGTTACTGTAACTTTTACTGTAACTGTCACTATAGCTGTTACTGTAACTGTTACTCTTACTGTATATGTCACTATAACTGCTACTGTAACTGTTACTCTCACTGTAACTGTCATTATAGATGTTACTGTAAATGTTGTTCTTACTGTAACTGTCGATATAGCTCTTGCTGTAACTGTTACTCATATTGTAACTGTCATTATAGCTGTTGCTGTAAATGTTACTTTTACTGCAACTGTCACTATAGCTGTTACTGTAACAATTACTGTAACTGTCATTATAACTGTTACTGTAGTTTAATGCACATTGCAAGAAAAACAATACTAACATTACAAACAACACAAAGACACTGACTGAGCAAAGCGAAACACAGGGACACGTGTTGTGATGTTCAGCAGTGCGGGACGAGGCCGGGTAGGGAGGGTTCTCTGGAGGTCTGAGGAGTCGTCGCCGTCTTCTCATCTTGTGGGGCCCCGGTCATGGAACCCAGAGTCCTGTTGTCATCTGCTGGTCTTTCCACCTGCACTGACACACACATTGTGACCTCTGATCTTTCAGGTTTGAGTGAGGCGTCGGTTTGGGAGATGGGCGTGGTGCTCCCACTGCCACTCTGTGGCGTCAGACTCGACTGAAAACATGCACATCAGCCCGTTAGATGCTGCTTCATATATTCAGTCGTACCACTAACCCCCAGCTGTGAAAACACTTACATGAGTCACTGAGGCGCTGCTTCCTACAAGTGATTTCTTTTTGCGGGACAGATTCGGGTTCCAGTGACAAACCAGACTGTCGTTCTGAACGCTATAGTTCTTGTGGCCGACCAACCAGTAGGTGTTCATTTTCCCCTTCCCCTTAAATGAAAATAAACTTCAATTATACAGCTTGTCATACAGTGAAAGCTTTTTAATATACAGCCTGGTAAGTACCTGGTAAGTACCTGGTAAGTACCTGGAAAGTACCTGGAAAGTACCGGTCAACTACAGCTTAACTAATACTTCTTTATTTGCCTTAATCCCAATAGTGGGCTTTTAGGTTCGAATCCCAGTCTGGGTGGAGTTTCCATGTTCTCCCTGTGTCCGCATGGGTTTCCGCCGGGTTTCCTCCCACAGTCCAAAAACATGGATCAATAGGGTCAATTGAATCTCCAAATTGCCCCATATAGAGTGTGTCTGTGTGAGTGAGTGTGTGCCCAGCAATAGATTGGTGCCCTGTCCTGGGTGTATCTGCCCAGCGCTTGAAACGTTCTCCAATGGATGGGCATGGAAAACCCACCTAGCGACCCTAGTAGAGGATAAAGTGGAAGATAATGGATGGATGGAATAGGGGGCATCACAGTCACAGTTAACAAGTCCTAATGCATTCCTCTTGTTTACACTCCTAATGGTTTAACCTTTACATCTATAACCTTTAGAGCGATACCACATCACGGCCCAAAGGTGCGGGGTTCGATTCCCAGTGTGGTGAACACAGGTCCTTTCTGTGTGGAGTCTAAATAGATAGGTAGGCTGTAGGTAAGAATAGCTGAGAGGAAAACATTCATTCATTAATTCATTAATTCATTATCATCCGCTTTATCCTCTATTAGGGTCGCGGTGGGGTTCCCCATGCCCATCCAGGAGAGAACGTCTCGGGCGCTGGGCAGATAGACCCAGAACAGGGCGCCAATCCATCGCTGAGCACACACTCAATCACACAGACACACTCTATATGGGGCAATTTTGAGAATTCAATTGACTTGATCCATGTTTTTGGACTGTGGGAGGAAACCGGAGAACCCGGAGGAAACCCACGCAGACACGGGGAGAACATGGAAACTCCACCCAGATACGAACCGGGAATCCCTAGCGCTGAGAGGCGAACGTGCGAACCACTAAGCCACCGTGCCGCCCAGAGGAAAACATATTATAACATAAATAATTAGTTTAGCACGTTAGTGGTTAGCACGTTCTCCTCTCAGCGCCATGTGGGTTTCCTCCGGGTTCTCCGGTTTCTTCCCACAGTCCAAAAACATGGATCAAGGTCGATTGAATTCTCCAAATTGCCCAGCGCCCGAAACGTTCTCCCCTGGATGGGCATGGGGAACCCCCTCGCGACCCTAATAGAGGATAAAGAGGAAGATAATGGATGGATGGAATAATAAACAGAGTACTGGGCTTTTTGATGAGAATTCTCACCTTCACCTCGATTTCTCCTCTCAGCTGCAGCTCGTAGGCGTTGTCTTTCATCAGCGCCAGGTACGTTGCAGAACTGGCGTGGACTTTCTGAGCTGAACATGGAACCAAGGTTTAATATAGAGAACAGATACAGCTGCTGGTGATTAAAAGCCGTTTACGGAACATGACATCACATCACAACCAGCCTTGGTTCACAACCTGAAGGTGCTCCGTTTGTTTCCCGGTCACCAAGTACTAGGGCTGGAGTGTCGTTGGGTGAGGCACCTAACCCCAATTGCTCCTCGGGCACCGTGTACAGGGCTGTCCACCACTCCAGGTACCCATTCTCACCCATTTACTCAGTGTGTGTATATATATGTGTGTGTGTGTGTGTGTGTGTGTTCTGTACTGATGGGTTAAATGTGGAGGACTAATTCCTCTGTATGTAAGAACTGTAGGCAAAATAGCTCACTTAATATCATAAATATACACCATATAGCTTTTACTTGCTTATGTTAAGTGGTGGAGAAGGACAAGGGCTCCCCCCAGTGTCTCGGCATGGTTGATGCAGCAGCATCAGGACCGGATCAGTTTGTCTGATTTATTTTCTGTAGGGTTTATTTATAATATTTCTCAGATTTTATTGTTATTTGATGTATATTTTAGAAGCGGCACGGTGGCTTAGTGGTTAGCATGTTCTCCTCTCAGCTCTAGGGATTCCCGGTTTGAATCCCAATCTGGGTGGAGTTTCCATGTTCTCCCCGTGTCCATGTGGGTTTCCTCCAGGTTCTCCGGTTTCCTCCCACAGTCCAAAAACATGGATCAAGTCAATTGAATTCTCCAAATTGCCCCATATAGAGTGAGTTTGTTTGTGTGAGTGAGTGTGTGTCCAGTGATAGATTGGCGCCCTGTCCTGGGTGTATCATTCCAGCGCCCGAGATGTTGGGGGGGCATGGGGAACCCCCCCTTCGACCCTAATAAAGGACAAAGCGGATGATAATGGACGGATGGATGTTTATTATCATTTTATTGTAAAGTACATGGTACGTACCAGGTAACTACAGACTAATGGGGGTGGGGGGGTCATTCGCGTTTCCGGTTCTGGGCAGATACACTCAGGCCAGGATGACAATCCATCACTGGGCACACACTTACTTACACACACAGACTATATAGGGGCAAATTAGAGTAGCCAATTCACCTTGAATCCAAGTTTTTGGACTGTGACGGGAACCTCACATTAACCCGGGGAACATGGAAACTTGAACCTGGATCCCCGGCACTAAGAGGCAAACAGGCCAACCACTAAGCCACCGTGCTGCTCTGTATATGGATTATGATGTCATGAAAATCATAATAAATTGTTATAATCTCTGCTTCCTGAGGTACATACGAAGACTGGTGGATTCCATCCGGGAAGCCGTGTTGACCGTGTCTCCGAAGAGGCAGTAGCGGGGCATCTTATAACCCACGATGCCGGCGACACATGGCCCTGCGTCATACACGGACCATGTGATCATTGAATTATATCAAGTATTATTAAAATTTACAATTTTTTATTCCATTTACGTCAATGAGCATGACGATGAAGATGGTGAAGATGAAGGACGTGGAGACGAGGGGAGATCCCTGTATGTGGAACTGTATATGGCGTCCATCTTATGGAGAGAAAGACTTAAGAGGGGGTGTACATGCAGGTGCTGAGGGTGATGGGATGGGAACCGATGGAGGATGATGATCCACAGTGGCGCCTCCTAATGGGAACAGCAAGACCACACCTGTATGTATCCCTGCACGGAGCTGAAGGCGTTTATTGGGCATGTGCGGAATGGAAACCTGTCTCACTGCCGCCACCAGGTCCAGCGACATCTTTGCGATCTCGTCGGCGTGTCTGTCGCCATTCCGCTCCGGAAGCCCACTGACCACCATGTAGGCGTCGCCGATCGTCTCCACCTGTGCCACGGGAGTTCTGACATCAATGCACTGATTATATATTATACTGATGACATCACCGTCTGTCCGCCTCTTGTCACTATCTTTCACCTTTCTGTCTTGATCTCTGGTGCTTCTGGTTCTCTAAGATCTGTTTGTGGTTCCTACACCTGAAGCAACGTGTTAAATAACAAGTTCACTGGCCACTTTATTAGATACAGTTCTTGTCCAGGTCAGCACACAATAAAGACCGGATTTATCATACTGCAACGGGATTTGGGGCAGCATGGTGGCTTAGTTGTTAGCATGTTCTTCTCTCAGCGCTTGGGATTCCCACGTTCTCCATGTGTCCGCGGGGTTCTCCGGTATCCTCCCACAGTCCAAAAAATCAAGTCAATTGAATTCTCCAAATTGCCCCATATAGAGTGTGTTTGTGTGAGTGAGTGAGTGAGTGTGTGCCCAGCGATAGATTGACGTTCTGTCCTGGGTGTATCTGCCCAGCGCCCGAAACACTCTCCCCTGGATGGGCATGGGGAACCCCCTTGCGACTCTAGTAGAGGATAAAGTGGAAAATAATGGATGGATGGGTGGAACGGGATTTGGTGTAGCTGCCATCGCGCCACGTTCCTGTTGCTGCTACGAACTCCTTCTCTGACTTTTTTATCTTGCCCTCAGCTGCCCCTCAGCATATAGCTGCACAGCAAGCACCATGCCTCCAAAGTGTCATCCGTTCCGCTACATCCTCCTGACCATATAGATGGACTTTGTAGTTCTTTAATTACAGCTTGTAGTCCACCTGTTTCCTCAAGTTCTCTTTACTCAGAGATCAGGACCCCCACAGAACAGTTATTGTTAGGGTTGTGAATGATTCTCAGTACTGCAGTGACACTAACATGGTGGTGGTGTGTTAGTCTGTGCTGTGCTGGTGGGTGTCTTTATACATTGTGTCCACTCACTGTGCACTTCACATCGGTGCTACACCACCACCACCGCGTCAGTGTCACTGCAGTACTGCGAATACCCTAATAACACCTGATCTTTTGAGTTCCTGATTGTGAGAGAATGGCGTGAGAATGTTAGTGGTGATTCACCTTGTAGACGTCGTACGAATCGATGCGGGTATCAAAGCACATGTAGAGGTTGTTGAGCATCTCGACGACTTGCAGTGGAGTGCAGGAGGCCGATATGCTAGTGAAGCCGACGATGTCTGAGAAGAAAATGGTGACCTGGAGAGAAACATGAAGGAGACGTATGTTTTACTTCACCTCGTATCATGATGCTGCACTATCAATAACGTTCATTATAAATCCATTTATCCTGGATTGAGGTATGGTTGGGGTTGTAGAGGTCACGTGACACCTGAGGTATGGTTTGGGTTTTAGGGGTCTCGTGACATCTGAGGTGTGGTTTGTGTTGTAGTGGTCATGTGACATCTGAGGTATGGTTTGGGTTGTAGTGGTCATGTGACATCTGAGGTATGGTTTGGGTTGTAGAGGTCACGTGACATCTGAGGTATGGTTTGGGTTGTAGAGGTCATGCATGACCTGAAGTATGATTTGGGTTATAGAGGTCACATGACATCTGAGGTATGATTTGGGTTGTAGTGTTCATATGCAACCTAAGGTGGATAATGAGGAACAGGGCGACCAGTAGTGTTTCAGCATGCTTAGTAAGCACCGTTTATATCTTTTGTTTCTTTTACTCCTTTTCTTTAGGGGGCGCTCACTCTCTTGGTGTATGTTTCTATTTGTAGGGGTCATGTGACGATCGGAGGTATCGCCTGGCGCTATTGCACCTGCACTCCGCTATTATACTATGAATATATTAGACTTATCTGATAAACTGTGGTCTCATGTGGTTACATCCAGCATTTCCACATATTCCTCCAGCATGTCTTGCCCTCGTAACACCTGTGCCCCGCTGGCAATTGAACCGGAACATGGTCTCTCTCTCTCTCTCTCTCTCTCTCTCTCTATCTATCTATCTATCTGGATAGATAGATAGATAGATAGATAGATAGATAGATAGATAGATAGATAGATAGATAGATAGATAGATAGATAGATAGATAGATAGATAGATAGATAGATAGATAGATAGATAGATAGATAGAGGGGCACAGGTGTTACGAGGGACAACACATGCTGGAGAAATATGTGGAAATGCTGGATGCTGGATGCTTGACACACACACATATACATATATGTATATCTGAGACTTAAACCCTACCAATTGAACCGGAACTTGATAGGAGGTGAGGAATAATATTACACTTATTCATTATCTTCTTCTTTATCCTCTGCTAGGGTCGCAGGGATGGTTTCCCATGCCTATCCAGGGGAGAACGCTTTGGGCGCTGGGCAGACACACTTCAGGACAGGGTGCCAATCTATCACTGGATACACTCACTTACACACAAACACTATATGGGGCAATTTCGTAGAATTCAATTGACCTTGAACCATATTTATGGACTGTGAAACAATATATATATATATATATATATATATATATATATATATATATATATATATATATATATATATATATATCCCCCCCCCCCCCCCCCCCCCCCCCCCCCCCCCCCCCCCCCCCCCCCCCCCCCCCCCCCCCCCCCCCCCCCCCCCCCCCCCCCCCCCCCCCCCCCCCCCCTACGTGCTAATCACTAAGCCACCGTGCCGCCCACATATATATATATATATATATATATATATATGCATACATATACATACATGTACATATATGTATATGTTCAGAGACTTTTTCAACGTCATCCATCATGTCATGTCATGGAGATGATACCAAGTGATCGCAGCTCCTGAGTGGATTTGATCTGATGCCAAATTCACAGACAAAGTGGCTGGGGTATTAAAGAGGTGTTGCGAGTGTTACAGGGTTATGTCATCAACTTCTGCATTAATACAAGGAGTAGAGAGAAACAGTGAGCATTATTACAGGCAGCGCAAGGAGGAGTATCTGTTTACCGTGTACGTGTGTATGAGGGAGGGTGTGTGTGTGTGTGGGGGGGGGTTGGTATTCAACGTGACATACAGTTCTCTACAGTTCCATCTACTGACTGAAACGTCTGGACGACAAGCCGAGGTAAGCGTTGCTCTCGGATTTAATATGTGATGCTTGCTTTAATGCGATGTAGATGTAAATTTCCTCGGTGGCCTGGGTATATCCTATTGGATGTCGTCCGATCATCTGATCTCGAGGGAATTTTTTATATGGTTTTAAAATAAATGAAAAGGCTGAATAAAGTCAAACTCCTCAGGTTTCCAATTTTTTTTAAAACTGTAGTTGTATTAAGATAAAAAAAACACTTTAAAAACTTAAAACCTTATTAACCTTATTTCGCATCATATACCACTCATTTTTAAAGTTAAACCCAGCTTAGCTGTCTATTGTGTGCTGGATAAATGGAAGACACCGACACATAAAGAAAAGTCGCATTACAGCATGAGTACATAACTACATAATTACGGCATTACGGTGAAATATGTGGACATGCCGGAACCAATTACGTAAGAGGGAACCAGCAGGTCTTTCAATTATTTTATCAAATTTCTATATTCAAATCAAAATAAATATCTCAGGACATAGGCGTGCATATCTTACATTGCCTGCTGTTCCTGTTCAACAGGCCCATCGAGACGACAGTCTGCCCAGGTGAAATGCGAGAACCTTGGAAGGGTAGGCATGCGTGGCAACTTACGTTCAGAAGGAGCACGGTATAGACTGACGCGTTCCGCAGCGTATGATGTTGTTACTGTATAGCTTTGCTGGGCCAATAATTGGCATTAAATGCACTTGCACTTGCACTTGCTGCTGCTATGCCCATGCTTAAACACAAGAAGGAGCCCTTGTCCTCTCCTGCCGCTTGATATGAAGGCAAGAGCTGCATGGCTCATGCTAGCTATGCGCAAAAGCAACACACTGCCTTCCGTGTCCACTTACAGCCAGCATGGGGTTAGCGTCTTACCGCACACCGCCCCATCGTCCTGTCAGCGGGAGATGGCTCGACCGATGGCGTGCTGTTGCCAGCGAATAGCTAAGCTGCAACAGGGAGGTTTCCCATCCCCATCCAGGGGAGAACGTTTCGGGCGCTGGGCAGATACACCCAGGACAGGGTGCCAATCTATCGCTGGGCACACTCACTCACACAAAGACACCCCAACTATATGGGGCAATTTAGAGCATTTAGTTTACCTTGAATCCATGTTTTTGGACTGCAGGGGAACATGGAAACTCCACCCAGATCGGGATTCCTAAACCTGGATCCCCAGTGCTAATAGGTGGACGTACTAACCACTATGCCGCCTGCAGTGCCGCCCGGTCGCAGTGGGTCCAGTGGGTTCATTCTTCCACCCGTTATCTTACTCTTAATTCTCTACTAGGGTCACAGGTGGGTGTGGGGGTATTGGGGTGTCCCATGTCCATCCAGGGGAGAACGTCTCATGCGCTGGGCAGATACACCCAGGACAGGGCGCCACACTGGGCACACTTACTCACACAGACACACACACTCTATATGGGGCAATTCAGAGAGTTCTGTTTACCTTCTATCCATGTTTTTGCACTGGGGAAGGAAACTGCAGAACCTGGAGAAAACCCACACAGTCATGGGGAGAACATGTAAACTCCACCCAGATTGGGATTCGAACCCGGATTGTGTCAACTACTATGCACTTCATGCGCTGGGCAGATACACCCAGGACAGGGCGACAATCTATTGCAGGGCACACACTCATTCACACAGACACTATATGGGGCAATTTGGAGCGTTCAGTTTACGTTGTATCCATGTTTTTGCACTGGGGAGGAAACCGGTGAACCCTAAGAAAACCCACGCAGATATGGGGAGAACATGGAAACTCCACCCTGATTGGGATTTGAACCGGGAATCACCAACGCTGATAGGCGAACGTGCTAACCACTAAGCCGTCGTGCCACTCGGTCACAGTATGTCCATTCATTCACCCATTATCTTATGCTTAATCCTCTACTAGGGTCGTGGGGTTCCCATGTGCATCCAGGGGAGAATGTGTTATGGGCAGATACACCCAGGACAGGGTGCCACACACACTATATGGGGCAATTTAGAGCATTCAATTTACCTGGTATCCTTAATTTTGCACTTGGGCGGAAACTGGAGAACCTGGAGAACATCCACACAGATACACACACTATATGGGGCAATTTAGAGCATTCAATTTACCTGGTATCCTTGATTTTGCACTGGGGCGGAAACTGAAGAACCTAGAGAACACCCACCCATTGGGTTTCGAACCCGGATTGTGCCAACCACTATGCACTTCATGCGCTGGGCAGATACACCCAGGACAGAGTGCCACACGCATACTATATGGGGCAATTCAGAGCATTCAATTCAACTTGTATCCATGTTATTGCACTGGGGGAGAAACCTGGAGAACCTGGAGAAAACCCACAGATATGGGGAGAGCATGGAAACTGTACCCAGATCGGGTATGGAACCCAGATTGTGCTTACTACTACGTTATCGTGCCACCCGGCTTTAAATAGTTTCATTGTTCTTAATCAGACGACTAATGGACAAAGGAGACAATGACGAGGGAAGTTTGCCACTGAATTTCCACCCTAGATTTCAAAGAGCATTTATTGTAGTGGTTCAATTTTGTTTCTTTATGACCGTCACGCCCCGGTATTTAACCTGTCTGATTGGTTTGAAAAGTTCACTCTATTATTAAACAGTGTGCCTTAGGACACTTTCGACTTTTAGCCACTTATGAAATAGAGCCAGAATTACAGGAAGGTGCAACATACCTGCTTTCAGTAAATTGTGGGTTCTACCAACAGCAAACCTACAGCCACCGATAGCACATTGCAACAGAGGTGGCGCACACATCCATATATATCCATCCATTATCTTCCGCTTTATCCTGTTCTAGGGTTGCGGGGGGAAGGGGGGGGTCTTCTTGCCCATCCAGGGGAGAATGTTTCGGGCGCTGGATAGATCTATCGCTGGGCACACACTCACTCACAAAGACACACTCTATATGGGGCAATATGGGGAATTCAATTCACCTTGATCCATATTTCGAACTATATAAATTGCCATATATATATATATATATATATATATATATATATATATATATATATATATATATATTCATTCATTCATTCATTATCTTCCGCTTATCCTCTATTAGGGTCGTGGTGGGGTTCCCCATGCCCATCCAGGGGAGAACATCTCGGGCGCTGGGCAGATAGACCCAGGACAGGGCGCCAATCCATCGCTGGGCACACACTCACTCACACAGACACACTCTAAACGGGGCAATTTTTTGGAGAATTCAATTAACTTGATCCATGTTTTTGGACTGTGGGAGGAAACCGGAGAACCCGGAGGAAACCCACGCAGACACGGGGAGAACATGGAAACTCCACCCAGATGGGGATTCGAACCGGGAATCCCTAGCGCTGAGAGGCGAATGTGCTAACCACTAAGCCACCGTGCCGCCTATATATATATATATATATATACCGCTCCCTATTTATACATTCTTGACCATATGGCTCTTGCCCTCATCTGCTTCACATGCAGACAATCCAGAGGCAAAACCTGAAACAGTGGACATACTCTCAGCCGCAACTGTATCATATGTGAGATCTCATTCTTGTCACCTAATGGCAGCTCACTAAACAGGTTGAGCACAGTTCCCATCAAACCCCAGAACTGCTGCTGGCGGTGGGTGGGCGGCTGGAGTGGCAGTTATTGGGTTATTCTGATATTTAAAAAAGCAGCAACAATCATCATGATGGCAAAACAAACATTGACGGGTTGGTACAAGACGTTCAGCACCCTAACAGAATTTTTATTCGGCCTCAAGCCAACATTTTCACCGATGGTGACGTGAAACTGTGTGAACAGGATTTTTTTGTGAATATAATGCCAATGCTGCAGACCTTGCGGCTTTTGCTTTTGCCAAAGATTTCAAATGATGCCTATTGCAAAGGTTTATTAAGGTTGCTTTGTACCGGTTTCAAAAGCTGTGTTTTTTTACGTCACACCCTGGTATTCAGACTATCCATTCAGCCTTATCACATCCTGTTTGATTACATTCCTGATTCTATATAGTTTTGTTCATTCATTCATTCATTATCTCCCGCTTATCCTCTATTAGGGTCGCGGTGGGGTTCCCCATGCCCATCCAGGGGAGAACGTCTCGGGCGCTGGGCAGATAGACCCAGGACAGGGCGCCAATCCATCGCTGGGCACACACTCACTCACACAGACACACTCTAAACGGGGTAATTTTGAGAATTCAATTAACTTGATCCATGTTTTTGGACTGTGGGAGGAAACCGGAGAACCCGGAGGAAACCCACGCAGACACGGGGAGAACATGGAAACTCCACCCAGATGGGGATTCGAACCGGGAATCCCTAGCGCTGAGAGGCGAACGTGCTAACCACTAAGCCACCGTGCCGCCTATAGTTTTGTTATTAAAGATTAAAAAAAAAAAAATTATGAATTTATTCATTATCTTTTAAACTAGGGTTGCCCATTCATGGTCCCATGCCCATCTGGGCAATCGCTGGGCAGATACACCCAACAGGGCGCCAAAGCAAATGCTAGGCACTTACACAGACACAGACTATATAGGGGCAATTTATTCATTCATCTAATATCTTCTGCTTAATCCAAAGAGTTCTGGGGGGGTTCCCCATGCCCATTCAAGGGAGAACATTTTGGGCGCTGGGCATATACACACACAAGAGGGCGCCAATCTATCGCTGGGCACACAGAGAGACACATATTCGCACTGTATATGGGGCAATTTAGAGCATTTAACTGACCTTAAATCCATGTTTTTGGACTGTGGGAGGAAACCAGAGAACTCAGGGGAAACCCTCACATACATGGGGAGACCAACTCCACCCAGAGGGATTCAAACCTGGATCCCCAGCACTGAGAGGCGAACGTGCTGACCACTAAGCCGCTAAGCCTGATACACAAAACAGGCTCTGAACGTCTTTATTTACCACAGAACGAGGTTCAGGCGTTTTTTGGCAACATATGAAAAATGGCGACATGATTTCAGTGGCTTCTGTCTGTGGGATCCACAGTTTTTTTTTTTCGTTAGAGGTAAAGGATAGTGTTCTAGAGGGAACCCCTCCTGTATACCATCTGTAGAGGAGTATTAGGAATTATTGCCAAGTCTTCTCCTGTGGTAAATGCCATACAACTACCTCCTAATTTAAAGAATCCAGTGAGGAGTGAGAGAAAAATTACCACTAATGAAAATTAGGGTCTGAACGTCTATATTTACCACAGAACAAGGTTGGGGTATTGAGGTTGAGGCGCCAACTACAGAATGGCGACACGATTATCTATGCTTACTGTATGTGGGCTCCACAGTGGTATTCTCGTTAGAGATTAAGAATAGTGTTCTAAAGGGAACACTCTCCTGTATACCATCTGTACAGGAGTATTCGGAATAATAGCCAAGTCTTCTCCTGTGGTACATGCCATACAACTACCTCCTAATTTAAAGAAAACCATTAAGGAGCGAAAAAAAAAGACCACTAAAGAAAATTAGGTTCCGAATGTGGATATTTACCACAGAATGAGGTTGGGGCATTGCGGTTGATGCGACAACTACAAAATGGTGACACGATTTCAGTTTCTATGTTTATGTGGGATTCACAGAGGTTTTGTTGTTAGTGTTCTAAAGGGACCCCCCGTTGTGGAGGTGGGGGCAGGGGGAGAATTGTGCAAATGCATTGTATTGATTGCTTGCTTGGTTTTTTTTAGGCCTCCTAATCACGGATCATGTTAACCAGTTACAAACCTAACCAACTGGGTCTGATGGTGACCTGCTGGCTTGGAGGAATCGGCACATGCTTATTGTTCATCCAGTATTTCTCGGCGTCCTGCTCACATCCGTTGCTTCCATCGTATAAGCAACAGACCCATCATGAGAATTCCACCATTGGTTCCAATTCCTCCAACAAGGGAGATGAACATTCTGAACCTGTGACCCAGGAGGAGAAGCCGATTCTGCTCCTGTGGTTCGCGCCATACAACTACGTCTGGAACTACAGCGAGTGCAAAACAGTATACGACATCGACGACTGCCACATCACAGACGACAAAGATCTATACAACCAGTCGGACGCCGTCCTGATATTCCATCGCCATATTCATAATGACTTGAAAAACCTTCCTCCAGAGCCTCGGCCGCCGTTCCAGAGGTGGATCTGGTTTCACGTGGAATCGCCCACCAACACTGGGAGAACGCCGGGTCTGGAAAACCTTTTCAACCTCACCCTGAGTTACAGGCGCGATGCCGATATTTCCGTGCGCTACTGGTTAACCGTTAGCAAGACCCCCAATGAGAACATCGTCATTCCCAAGAAGGACAAGTTCGTCTGCTGGATCGTGTCCAACCTCAGGCCAAGAAACCGAGCCAGGATAAATTACTACAACCAGCTGAAGAAGTACATCAATGTGACCATTTTCGGACTCATCGAAGGAACTCGCCTGGATGCCGAAGACTATTACACTACCATGTCCAGTTGTAAGTTCTACCTGTCTTTTGAAAACACCATCAACAAGGACTACATTACCGAGAAAATCAACGGTCCGCTGGCGTCGGGGACCGTCCCTGTGGTCCTGGGACCATCAAGATGGAACTATGAGGAGTTTTACCCGTCAAACTCCTTCATTCATGTGAATGATTTCCCCGATGCCAAAGCCCTGGCGGAATATCTGATAAAGCTGGATGCTGATGACGAGGCGTACAGGCGCTACTTTGACTGGAGAAAATACGTCAAAGCGACTCCCCACCAGCCCCAGCACAACAAGGATTTAATCCTCTACATCTGTCATGCCTGCCGGTACATCGCAAGACACCAAGAGTACAAAGTGGCACACAACATATATAAATGGTGGTATCCAGATTAATAGAGGCACTCGTCAACATTCTGCATCCGGAATCCTTGCTTTTTGATTTTGGAATTCCTCATGCAAACCTCCCAGATCCCAAACCATTCAGCCGCCATTTCGCATCCTGTAACCTCTAAGTTCTCTTAAACGATCCCCCAATCCCCAATCCCCTTGATTTGGCACCAACACTCCACCACTCCACAACCCAAACTTCTACTCTGGCCCTTTGTAACTTCCATGAATTTCCACACAGTTCCTTAAACTTCTACCTCCTTACCCAGAACCCCTACGGTTCATATTAATGTTTACAAATAAGAGCCAGGGTGGCACGGTGGCTTTGTGGTTAGAATCCCAATCCGGATGGTGTTTCTATGTGCTCCCTGTGTCCGCATGGGTTTCCTCTGGGTTCTCCAGTTTCCTCCCACAGGCCGTGGGATCGTGACGATCGTGGAGACCTTCGAGTTCCTGGGTGTCACCATCTCTCAGGAGCTGAAATGGGAGCTTAACAACGGCTCCATCCTCGAAAAGGCCCAACAGAGGATGTATTTCCTGCGTCAGCTGAGGAACCATGGCTTGCCACGAGGTCAGCTGAGGCAGTTCTACTGTGCGGGCATTGAACCCATCTTGTGCACTTCTATTATTGTCTGGTTTGGAGCTGCAACACAACAAGACAGGTGCAGATTGCAGAGAACAATTAGAACTGCCAGAAAAAATCATGGGTGCTCCTGCAGGACTTGTACACCTCAAGAACCAGGAAATGGGCAGAGGAAATCATCACGGACCCCTCACACCCTGGACACCATTTATTTCAGCTCCTCCCCTCCGACAGACGATACAACAGCAGACACTCAGTTTCATTACATTTATAAACACTACAACATAATTTCACATTACCATATATATATATATATATATATATATATATACTGTATATTATGTGTCATATGTACAGCAAACTCGTTTTTTGTCAATAGAACTGTATCATTTGTAAATACAGTAAATTGTAATGTTACTAGAGAGACACCATCACTCCGGAATTCCTTGTGTGTCTAACATACTTGGCAAAATAAACCAGATTCTGATTCTGATTTAAGGTGAATTGAATGCTCTCAATTGCCCTGTATAGTGTCCAGCGATAAATTTGGCCCCCTGTCATGAGTGTATCTGCCCGATTTCCGGAACGTTCTCCCCAGGATGAGCATGGCTGCGGGCCAGCGATGCATATCACAGCCTGATGTAGCCACGTCTACCATCTTCTCCATCTCCTCCACTACCACCATGTTGGCTGTTGAATGTTTTCCAAACTCCCCCTAGTACTCTACTGTCCGCTAGTGCAGTGGTTCAATCTTGTCACATGAAACTTGCCAGCCATCTAATTAGGTGCACTTTCTTGTTTCTACCCTTCCAAGCACATGAACCATATATATATATATAAGTGGCTTAGTGGCTTAGTGGTTAGCATGTTCTTCTCTCAGCACTAGGGATTCCCAGTTCCCGGTTTCCTCCCACAGTCCAAAAACATGGATCAAGGTCAACTGAATTCTCCAACTTGCCCCATATAGAGTGTATTTGTGTGTGTGTCTGTGTGAGTATGTGCCAGACGATAGATTGGCACTATGTCCTGGGTTTATCTGCCCAGCACCCGAAACGTTCTCCCTTGGATGCCCTCCCCCCACTAGGTGCTGGGCAGATACACCCAGGACAGAGCGCCAACACATTGCTATGCGCGCACACACACACACACACACACACACACACACACACACACACACACACACACACACACACACACACACACCATATGGGCAAAATTAGATAAATTATTTTAATTTTTGGACGTTGTAGTTGTACAATTTCAGACTGTTGTCTATCTGTTTGTGAACTACAGTACATAGAGTATACCACACCACAGAGCAGGGATTGTTTAGCCAGTGCATTATTCCTATCCCAGCACTGAGGTGTTTAAATGAAACTACAGCAGCAATGCTGCACTAAAACCCCATCACCCCATGTGTGTCACTGCAAAACTGACAATAAACAATCCACCACCCAAATTCTACCTGTTCCTGACTAATAGAGAACAGAGAACCAACAGGGGTCTAACAGAAACAAGAAAACAGATGTACTACAGTCTGTAATTGTAAAACTACAAAGTCCTACAATATGGTGAGTGGAGGATGAAGCAATGGAGCAAGGAGAATGGACACACACATATATATGAGTTTCCATGTTCTCCCCGTGTCTGCGTGGGTTACCTCCGGGTTCTCCGGTTTCCTCCCACAGTCCAAAAACATGGATCAAGTTAATTGAATTCTTCAAATTGCCCCATTTAGAGTGTGTCTGTGTGAGTGAGTGTGTGCCCAGTGATGGATTGGTGCCCTGTCCTGGGTCTATCTGCCCAGCGCCCGAGACGTTTTCCCCTGGATGGGCATGGGGAACCCCACCGCGACCCTAATAGAGGATAAGCGGGAGATAATGAATGAATGAATGAATATATTTATATATATATATTTATACTCATTTATACTAGATCCTTTATTAGAAAGCCTGCTCTGGTGGATATATGTATTATTTATCATCTGATCAACATATTTATATATACACTAAACACACTTTGCTTTAAATGAACCAATTTATTTATATTTTGTAAATTGAGCATAAATGTGGTCGAACACTTGTGGTGGTAAACTTTTTGTCAAGGATCGACTCGTATGACTGCCGAACTTTTTGTGTGATGGTTTCATGTGATTACCAGAAATAAACCAATCAGATCAAAACGTATCGTGTCGACGTCTCGTCACGCAACACGCAGACGCTGCACAAAGACGACGTGCAGGTAAGAGTTTGATTTTATTCACTTCTATTACTCTGCAACAACCTGCAGGTTCTCTGTTCTTTATTGGTCAGGAGCATCACAGACCAGGTAGAATTTGGGTGGTGGATTTTTAGTGCAGTGTCACTGATGCGGTGAGGGGTTTTAGAGCAGCAGTGCTGCTGTAGTAACACCTAAGTGACATTGTTGGGATAGGACTAATGTACCGACCAAATAATCCCTGCTCTGTGGGGGTACTATTGGGGTCCTGGCCATTAGAACAGAGTAAAGGGGACGTACACAGTATGTACTGTAGTCCACAAAGAGATGCATAGTACGTGGAGCAATAGGGGTCGTGTACAAACTTTTGACCTGTACTGTATACATAATTTGATTATAACTGGGTTTTAGATGTTTATCGCTGATAAATCACTCCTCATGTTTTCAAAACATTCATTCATTCATTCATTATCTCCCGCTTATCCTCTATTAGGGTCGCGGTGGGGTTCCAGGGGAGAACGTCTCGGGCGCTGGGCAGATACACCCAGGACAGGGCGCCAATCCATCGCTGGGCACACACTCACTCACACAGACACACTCTATATGGGGCAATTTGGAGAATTCAATTAACTTGATCCATGTTTTTGGACTGTGGGAGGAAACCGGAGAACCCGGAGGAAACCCACGCAAACACGGGGAGAACATGGAAACTCCACCCAGATGGGGATTCGAACCGGGAATTCCCAGCGCTGAGAGGCGAACGTGCTAACCACTAAGCCACCGTGCCGCCGTTTTTAAAGCAATAATATATATATATATATATATATATATATATATATATATCATTATATAAATCATATATATATATATATTCAGTCTTCAGTCCTAATGATATAGGTTCTAATGCACAGAGAACCCTAATAGGAAAAGAAATGATATTTGGAACTGCTCCTGCTGCTGATATTACTGCTGGACTGGAGCCTTATACTCCCTTATAGGCTATTTTATCTCCTCATGAATATTAAATAGTGTAATTACAGGCAATTACCGCAACAATAAGAACAAACAGAATGGGAGGGTGTTGCTTCTGCCCAGTGCCGTCTTACCCACGTGCCTGAATAACATTAACTGCGTTGGATCACACAAAGACGCCACTTGCTTGGTTTTGCCTTCAAAGCCCGAAGTCTAGCATTCGGAAAAGTGCAAAATTGGAACCGGCCAAAGTATGGATATATGGATCATACCATATATGGTGGATTGGTGGATTGTAGAACCGGTGCTTATTTTCAGCCCTATGTTAATGGGACTCTGAGGTGAGGTTGCCATTTTGTAGTCGCATCTCGGTCACGCCTATATATGGCAATCTTGGTCTAAGGAGGTTGGTTTGGGTGACCAACGTGTCGTTTAAAAAAGTATTGCTGGTATCGTGGGTGAAAGAGCTTAGTGGTTAAGGTGTTGCAAAGATTGAGGGTTCGAACCCCGAATCCACCCGAAGTTGCCCAAGTGGGCCCTTGATCAAGGCCCCTCATCACTCATGGCAGGTTGAGCCCTGTTCTCCACTTGCCCACTCATACCATACCCCCACTGTGTCCTGAGAATAATCCTACACCCAAATAATACCCAATCTCAGATGGTCCCCTTAGGTTCCTGACCATGAGAGAACCCAATGGACTACAGGCTGTATATGTAGAACGACGAACCTATGAAATGGAGAGTGATAATGAAAGGTGTCCACATACTTCTGGTCATGTTTGTATTAAACTCATACTTACGCTCTCGTAGCTCTCAGCCTCCACGTGTCTGTTCTTACGAAGCTGTTTGGCCACAGATTTTGGCAGCATCTGATGAAGGAGGTCCTCGGCCAGGCGCCTTTGAGTTCTCAGATCTTCCGTTTTGTCCTTTAAGCTCCGTGCATAGTCCTGGATCCAATCCGTCATCTGCTTAAAGGACAGGAGGACGATGGGGTAGATGAGACATGCCATGCCGAGCAGGCAGACCTTCAAGCTCACGCTGCAGCTCACTTCCCTGGCTTTCAGTCTCAGAGCGGCCCTGGTGCTCATTAGGAAGCAGGTCTGGATGGTTCCCAAGATAGGAACCAACGTATGGGGGCCTTCAGAAGTGGACTCAAGTGGATGAAAGTCCTTCAGCTGGATGTTTTGGTCCATGCTCTCCATCCAGCAGTTCTGCAAGTTCTCAGACACGTCCTGAAGGAGCATCAGCGTGGAGAACGTTTGTAGCCATTGATACTGAAGATCCAAGCCTCCTTCTTTTGAGATCCAGCGATGGTTGAGTTCCTGGAATAGCATTATATATTTCAAAGTGAGCAGGTCTGCCCAGTAAGCACCGTCCCTCAGGAGCCCAAAGCTCCCACCTGGGTCTTCGATGAGGGATGATTCCAGCATCTTCTCGATTGCGAGAGTGAAAACCGACATTCCGTTGGCGCACATAGGGAACTGTTTATCTCTCCACGTGTCGTTTAGAAGACCCAAGAGATCAAGCCGGAGCTTCTCACAGAACTCTGGAAACTCATGCTCACAGGGGTGCCCGAGTGCGTCCAGTTTTACCTCCGAGCACCTCCAGCCAATCAGTGACCAGTTATACAAAGGAGAACCGGAGAGAAGATCATCTTGACCATCGGAACCAATGTTTACACAGATGTTCCTCATGATTTGAAGATCTGAGACGATGCCGAGCGTGACGTTTGTCCTACAGGAGGACAGGTCGGCGAGGCTGCTCTGGGCGATTCTCCAGTGTTCCAAACTGGAGCTGAAGTCCATGGCCACCCCACAAATCAGAGCCAGGAATGAGACGACGCAGGCAGCCAGGATCCTACGGACCGTACGGCTGGAGCGGCCACACCCAGGTGTGCTGAAGAGCCAAACACAAAGAATTACATGATGTTAATGTGTTTTTTATTACCGCTACATCCCCCTCAGGGTAGGTACTGTTTGGGTATCGTCCCTGTGTGATCCACTTGTACCCACAAAGCAACCGACCTCCATCATATCAGCATCAGCGCAGTCCTGAGAATCATCCACCACCTATATAAGACCTGCTCTGTGGGGGTCCTGGCAACCATTCTTATTGGGGGATTATAGTAGTCATTGCAACTGTTGTTTATAAGGGATTTTAGTATACATGGCAACCATTGTTTATGAGTGTTTATAGTAGCTGTGGCAAATATTGTTTATGAGGGGTTATTGTAGTTTATTATAGCAGTAGGACATGAAAACTCCACCCAGATCGGGAGTCGAACTTGGATCCCCAGTGCTGAGAGGAGAACAAGCTAACCATCGAGCCACCATGCCGTCCAGGTTGTGCGTTATTGTGAATACATCACAAAAGAAGAGGTATTGTTAGGGGCTTTGTAGCACAGTAGTTACACCTCTTTTCCATGATTTATTCACACTAATGCCATGCCCTCTTGTACCTTATTGCTTTAATATACAGTCATAGCCATAAGTTTTGATAATGACACAAATATTATATTTTCACATGATTTTCTGCCCTCTGGTTTTTATGTGTGTTTGTCAGATGTTTTTATCACTTACAGAAATATAATTGCAATCATATTATGAGTAACAAAAGCTTTTATTGACAGTTAGAATAAGTTAATGCAGCAATTCAATATTTGCAGTGTTGACCCTTCTTTTTCAGGACTTCTGGACCAAATGCTGACTGATAGCAGTCCATTCTTGCACAATCAATGCTTGCATTTTGTCAGAATGTGTAGGTTTTTGTTTGTCCACCCGTCTCAGTGGGATTAAGATCTGGGGAGTTTCCAGACCATGGACCCAAAATCTCTATGTTTTGTTCCCTGAGCCATGTAGTTATCACCTTTGCTTTATGGCAAGGTGCTCCATCATGCTGGAAAAGGCATTGTTGATCACTAAACTGCTCTTGGATGGTTGGAAGAAGTTGCTCTCGAAGGACATTCTGGTACCATTCTTTATTCAGGGCTGTGTTTTAGGTAAGACTGTGAGAGAGCCGATTCCCTTGGCTGAGAAGCAACCCCACACATGAATGGTTTCAGTATGCTTTACAGTTGGCATGAGACAAGACTGGTGGTAACGCTCACCTCGTCTTCTCCGAATAAGCCGTTTTCCAGATGTCCCAAACAATCGGAAAGGGGATTCCTCAGCAGTCCACTCCCTGTACCTTTTGCAGAATATCAGTCTGTCCCTGATGTTTTTTCTGGAGAGAAGTGGCTTCTTTGCTGCCCTCCTTAAGACCAGGCCTTGCTCCAAGAGTCTCCGCCTCACAGTGCGTGCAGATGCACTCACACCTGCCTGCTGCCATTCCTGAGCAAGCTCTGCACTGCTGGTAGCCCGATCCCGCAGCTGAAACACTTTTAAAAGACGGTCCTGGCGCTTGCTGGTCTTTTTTGGGCGCCCTGGAGCCTTTTATGGCAACAATTGAACCACTCTTTTTGAAGTTCTTGATGATGTGATAGATTGTTGACTGAGGTGCAATCTTTCTAGCTGCGATACTCTTCCCTGTTAGGTCATTTTTGTGCAGTACAATGATGACTGCACGTGTTTCTTTAGAGATTACCATGGTTAACAGAAGAGAAACAATGATGCCAAGCACCAGCCTCCTTTTAAAGTATCCAGTGGTGTCATTCTTACTTAATCATGACAGATTGATCTCCAGCCCTGTCCTCATCAACACCCACACCTGTGTTAATGGAGCAATCACTGAAACAACGTTAGCTGGTGCTTTTAAGGCAGGGCTGCAATGAAGTTGAAATGTGTTTTGGGGGATAAAGTTCATTTTCTAGGCAAATATTGACTTTGCTATTAATTGCTGTTAAGCCGATCATTCTTTATAACATTCTGGAGTATATGCAAATTGCCATTATAAAAACTGAAGCAGTAGACTTAATTAATATTTGTATCATTCTCAAAACGTTCGGCCATGACTGTACACTCACACCTAATTGATTTTTGGCAGATGTTGTTCTGTGACGAAGAACATGGGTGAAACTTGGTCTGAAAGGTTTAAGGACCACTGCTTCACACTATACACGGTAATGACATCCGTGCAGAGACACAAGTGGATATTTTAAAGTCTGCACTATTCTGTGTTGTTCTTCTAACCGCAAAGCACTCCAGTGGGTGGTAAAAACGGCACGAGTTACCCACTATCAAGGACATACATCACAAGAACTGCCTGGGCAGGGCGAAGAAACATCATGAAGGATGTTCCCCACCCAAATCATGGACTTTTCAGCCTTTTAACATCTGGTAGGCATTACAGGAGCCTTCGTTCCCGCAGCAGCAGACTCAGGAAAAGTTTTTTTCCTGAGGCGGTTATCCTAGTGAATGCTACACATACATTTTAACCTTCTGTACTGTACCATCTGTACTGTAATGCACTTTATATACTGGTAGTCACTCATATTGCTGCTTAATTATAATGCAATATCTATACAGTATCAATATTATATTTATATGCTAATATTTTTTGTGTAAATAATGACCTATAATCTTATTTGTGTATCTCACTTATTTGTGTGTGTATATATATATATATATATATATATATATATATATATATATATATATATATATATATATATATATATATATATATATATATATAGGCGGCACGGTGGCTTAGTGGTTAGCACGTTCGCCTCTCAGCGCTAGGGATTCCCGGTTGGAATCCCCATCTGGGTGGAGTTTCCATGTTCTCCCCGTGTCTGCGTGGGTTTCCTCCGGGTTCTCCGGTTTCCTCCCACAGTCCAAAAACATGGATCAAGTTAATTGAATTCTCAAAATTGCCCCCTATAGAGTGTGTCTGTGTGAGTGAGTGTGTGCCCAGCGATGGATTGGCGCTCTGTCCTGGGTGTATCTGCCCAGCGCCCGAGACGTTCTCCCCTGGATGGGCATGGGGAACCCCGCTGCGACCCTAATAGAGGATAAGCGGGAGATAATGAATGAATGGATGGATGGATGGATTGATGAATACATATATATATATATATATATATATATATATATATATATATATATATATATATACAGTGGGTTGCAAAAGTATTCATACCCCTTGAACTTTGCCATATTTTGTCACATTACAACCACAAACATAAATATATTTCACTGGAATTTAATGTGAAAGACCAACACAAAGTGGTATACAATTGTGAAGTGGAATGAAAGTTATACATGAATCAACAATTTTTTTACAAATAAAAAACTGAAA
>JAFMOD010001568.1:184673-194673 GCA_019802435.1 Corydoras maculifer
ATTTTGCACATCGCACTTTTCAGTTTTTTATTTGTAAAAAAATTGTTGATTCATGTATAACTTTCATTCCACTTCACAATTGTATACCACTTTGTGTTGGTCTTTCACATTAAATTCCAGTGAAATATATTTATGTTTGTGGTTGTAATGTGACAAAATATGGCAAAGTTCAAGGGGTATGAATACTTTTGCAACCCACTGTATATATATATAGGCGGCATGGTGGCTTAGTGGTTAGCACGTTCGCCTCTCAGCGCTAGGGATTCCAGGTTCGAATCCCCATCTGGGTGGAGTTTCCATGTTCTCCCCGTGTCTGCGTGGGTTTCCTCCGGGTTCTCCGGTTTCCTCCCACAGTCCAAAAACATGGATCAAGTTATTTGAATTCTCAAAATTGCCCCCTATAGAGTGTGTCTGTGTGAGTGAGTGTGTGCCCAGCGATGGATTGGCGCCCTGTCCTGGGTGTATCTGCCCAGCGCCCGAGACGTTCTCCCCTGGATGGGCATGGGGAACCCCACCACGACCCTAATAGAGGATAAGCGGGAGATAATGAATGAATGGATGGATGGATGGATAGATAGATGAATACGCGGTGGGGTTCCCCATGCCCATCCAGGGGAGAAAGTTTCGGGCGCTTGGCAGACACACCCAGGACAGGGTGCCAATCTATCGCTGGGCACACACTCACTCATACATACCCACTCTATATGGGGCAATTTGGAGAACTCAATTGACTTGATTCATGTTTTTTTTTGACTGTGGGAGGAAACCGGAAAACCCGGAGGAAACCCATGCAGACACGGAGAGAACATGGAAATCTCCACCCAGATGGGGATTCCAACCGGGAATCCCTAGCACTAAGAGGCGAACGTGCTAACCACTAAGCCACCGTGCCGCCTATATATTTATATATATATATAGATAGATAGATAGATAGATAGATAGATAGATAGATAGATAGATAGATAGATAGATAGATAGATAGATAATACTGTATACTTCATATTTATGACATATTTCATAATTTCACTTGTGCACACATATGTATATAATGTTCATATATTGAATCTATTCCAATGTTATCTAAACTGACAAAACACTGTGCAATACAGTTCATTTACACTTCATTTAATTCATTTACACTTCATTTAATATGTACAATACTTTATTGCTGTGCAATTCTGTTATTCATATTGTCTCCCCCTGTATTTTATGCCATGTTCACGATTGAGTAGTTTTTTTATTCTATTTTATTTATTACATTTTACCTTTGTAAAGTACTTCTTTTAATAGATAAATTAGATGTATATATATCTTTTCCCAATTACTGTCATTTCTGCTACTGAGAAATGTGAATTGTTGCTTATATGTTATAAATTGGTATAAAATAGATTAGATAAGATTAGATTAGGGCGGCACGGTGGCTTAGTGGTTAGCACGTTCGCCTCTCAGCGCTAGGAATTCCCGGTTCGAATCCCCATCTGGGTGGAGTTTCCATGTTCTCCCCGTGTCCGTGTGGGTTTCCTCCGGGTTCTTCGGTTTCCTCCCACAGTCCAAAAACATGGATCAAGTGAATTGAATTCTCCAAATTGCCCCATATAGAGTGGGTATGTATGAGTGAGTGTGTGCCCAGTGATGGATTGGCGCCCTGTCCTGGGTCTATCTGCCCAGCACCTGAAACATTCTCCCCTGGATGGGCATGGGGAACCCCACCGCGACCCTAATAGAGGATAAGCGGAAGATAATGAATGAATGAATATATATATATATATATATATATATATAGGGCGGCACGGTGGCTTAGTGGTTAGCACGTTCGCCTCTCAGCGCTAGGGATTCCCGGTTCGAATCCCCATCTGGGTGGAGTTTCCATGTTCTCCCCGTGTCTGCGTGGGTTTCCTCCGGGTTCTCCGGTTTCCTCCCACAGTCCAAAAACATGGATCAAGTTAATTGAATTCTCAAAAATTGCCCCGTTTAGAGTGTGTCTGTCTGTGTGAGTGAGTGTGTCCCCAGCGATGGATTGGCGCCCTGTCCTGGGTCTATCTGCCCAGCGCCCGAGACGTTCTCCCCTGGATGGGCATGGGGAACCCCACCGCGACCCTAATAGAGGATAAGCGGGAGATAATGAATGAATGAATATATATATATATATATATATATATATATATATATATATATATATATATATATATATATATATAATAAATCAAAGCCAGGGTGCAGTGCAATAAACAGGACAGTTTAAGGTGAATAATGGATGAAAATTTGATATAATTCGTATTATTTATACTACTTTGTATGATTCATGTATTGATTTCTGTTTGTATGATTTATACTACTATGATATTAATTCCACTTTGTGTACAGTTCATATATATAAATGAAATGATAGATCACCTGCAGATGCGACCCGCGGTGTCCTCCTGGTCCCCCGCTATCAGCTTCGCTCGCGCTTCGTGGCTGCGGCTGTGGATTTTGGACAAAGTGCTTTTTAAAGACGTGGATGAAAGGTTGTTCGAAACCAAGCACCCCCTCTTCATGGACTCCAGTGAGGACATGGACAGGTCTCCCGCTCCGGTCGGTGTCTCGCGGTCCCCGCTTTGATTAGAAATTATTATATATTATTATAGATATACCGCCGTTACATCACCTGCGCGCCCGGGGGGCTTCCGACGTGACGTCACGCCATAGCGCTAAATTGCGCGTCCACGATGCGGAGTCCGGAGAATAAAACACGCAGAGCTTTCTACGTCATAAACCAACAAAAACCTGGAGAAAATTCCAGTCCGAATTTGGCTCAAACCAGGGGTGTTTTTAGGGTTTAGAAACATCAGGGGCTTTAGCCCAGATCCCTTATTCCCCCTCTGCCCTCTTTAAAAATTGCCCTTTCATGAGGGTATTTATCCATTTCTCAAACTGTTGTTACATTAATTTTGTTTGATCATTCATTAGTTATTAATTCATTCATTATCTTCCGCCTTATCCTCTATTAGGGTCGCGGGGGTGTTCCCCATGCCCATCCAGGGGAGAATGTTTCAGGCGCTGGGCAGATACACCCAGGACAGTCTATCGCTGGGCACACACTCACTCACACAGACACACTCTATATGGGGCAATTTGGAGAACTCAATTGACTTGATCCATGTTTTTGGACTGTGGGAGGAAACCGGAGAACCCGGAGGAAACCCATGCAGACACGGGGAGAACATGGAAACTTCACCCAGATGGGGATTCGAACCGGGAATCCCTAGCGCTGAGAGGCGAACGTGCTAACCACTAAGCCACCGTGCCGCCGATTCATTAGTTATATTTGATAAAATTAAATAACATATGAAATATGTCGGGGCGGCACGGTGGCTTAGTGGTTAGCATGTTCTCCTTTTAACACTAGGGATTCCCGGTTCGAATCCCCATCTGGGTGGAGTTTCCATGTTTTCCACGTGTCCGCATGGGTTTCCTCCTGGTTCTCCGGTTTCCTCCCACAGTCCAAAAACATGGATCAAGTCAATTGAGTTCTCCAAATTGCCCCATATAGACTGTGTTTGTGTGAGTGAGTGTGTGCTTAGCGATAGATTGGTGCCCTGTCCTGGGTGTATCTGCCCAGCGCCCGAGACGTTCTCCCCTGGATGGGCATGGGGAACCCCCCGGCGACCCTAATAGAGGATAAAGCGGAAGATAATGAATGAATAAATGAATGAAATATGTCTGTCAGCAGTGGAGAGCACATTCAGTTCTAATAAATGATGGTTTAGGCTGAAAAATTTGAATAAATGAACCTGATCTTCGGCAGAAAAGCATGAATCTGTTTTACGAGTCGCAGATGAGACAGTTTTAAGGTTTTGCTTTGAAATACCATAACTTTGCAAGAGTTTGTGCCTTCAGAAGAATTCTGATGGTTTCTGAAAGCAGAAAAGCTGCTCTTTACAGCCAACATACAGTTATTACGGTAACGTTACTCCCTCACACACAGAGCTTGGAATCACTCCATGGTATGTTCCCGCTGCTGGAGGAGAAGCTGCAGAGAAAGCTGCACTCATTTGATTCAGGGCTACTGACAAAACATCCAGCACTATAGCCCCGAAAGCCCAGGTCTAACAACGCCCCTGGCTCAAACTATTAGAATGTGCGATTCAGCCGATTGCCCTGTGTGGCAGTGAGATGTGGGGTCCGCTGAATCAGCAACAATTTAACAAACGGGACAAACATTTACATTGTCATTTAGTAGATACTTTTATCCAAAGCGTCTTACAAATAAGAACATCACAAGTCAGTAATTATGAAAACCAACTACACTAAAATCATCAAACCTGATTGTTATATGATGCCCCCCCCCCTTTTATCCATCCATCCATTATCTTTGTTAAAAAGATGTGTCTTCAGTAGATTCTTAAAACTGCCCAGTGATTCTGAGTATGGACAGAGTTGGGACGGATGGGACAAACATCCGATTGAGACCCCGCATGCAGAGTTTTGCAAAAATAATTGCAAATAATAATAATAATAATAATCATTAATTCATTCATTATCTCCCGCTTATCCTCTATTAGGGTCGCGGTGGGGTTCCCCATGCCCATCCAGGGGAGAACGTCTCAGGCACTGGGCAGATACACCCAGGACAGGGCGCCAATCCATCGCTGAACAATAATAATTTAGCCGTTAAATATTAAAATACAGAAAAGGGCAATTCAATTCTATAGACATCAGAGAGAGACCCACAGACTCATCATTAAAGATCTGTGCAATCCCAAAAAGGGAGCAAACACACCAGTCCCATCATCCAGATGATCCTGAGTCACTGCTGCACCACACTCAAACTAACATCCATCCAGCATCTTCCGCTTTATCCTCTATTAGGGTCGCGGTGGGGTTCCCCATGCTCCTCCAGTGGAGAACGTCTCGGGCGCTGGGCAGATACACCCAGGGCACACACCCACTCAAACACACTCTATATGGGGCAATTTGGAAAATTCATTTGATCTTGATCCATGTTTTTGGACTGTGGGAGGAAACCGGAGAACCCGGTGGAAATTCGAACAGGATTTGAACCGGGACTCACTAATAACTCTGTGCAAAGAGTTATTAAAGTATATGTGTAGCGTTCACGAGTATTAAATCCTCTACTAGGGTCGAGGGGGGGAGGGGGTTCCCCATGACCATCCAGGGGAGAATGTTTAGCTGGGCAGATACACCCAGGACAGGAGACCAATCTATCGCGGGTTCTCCGGGCACTCACTCATACATACCCACTCTATATGGGGCAATTTGGAGAATTCAATTGACTTGATTCATGTTTTTGGACTGTGGGAGACAACCGGAGAACCCAGAGGAAACCCACACGGACACGGGGAGAACATGAAAACTCCACCCAGATTGGGATTCGAAACTGGAATCCCTAGCACTGAGAGGAAAACATGCTAACCACTAAGCCCCTTATCTAATACATTCATTCATTCATTCATTATCTCCTGCTTATCCTCTATTAGGGTCGCGGTGGGGTTCCCCATGCCCATCCAGGGGAGAACGTCTCGGGCGCTGGGCAGATAGACCCAGGACAGGGCGCCAATCCATCGCTGGGCACACACTCACTCACACAGACACACTCTATATGGGGCAATTTTGAGAATTCAATTAACTTGATCCATGTTTTTGGACTGTGGGAGGAAACCGGAGAACCCAGAGGAAAAACACGCAGACACGGGGAGAACATGGAAACTCCACCCAGATGGGGATTCGAACCGGGAATCCCTAGTGCTGAGAGGCGAATGTGCTAACCACTAAGCCACCGTGCCGCTCTTATCTAATACAGTGTTTCTTAAACAATTTAGACCAAGTACCATTCATCACCAAACCAAAAACTTTAAGTTCCACCCATGTTTTTCACCACGGAACATCTGGCACACATCAATTAGATGTGAGTGTATATTAAAGCAATAAGGTTTGGGAGGGCATGGCATTGGTGTAAATACATCACAACAGGAAAGGTATTGTTGGGCGCGATGTAGCACAGTACAGTTACAACTCCTTTTTCAGGGTTTATTCACAATAATACACAACCTGGAAGGCACGATGGCTTCGTGGATAGCATGTTTGCCTCCAAGCGCTGGGGATCCAGGTTCAAATCCCAATCTGGGTGGAGTTTCCATGTTCTACTCGTGGGTTTCCTCCGTGTTCTCCGTTTTCCTTCCACAGTCAAGGTAAACTGAATGCTTCAAATTGCCCCATATAGTGTGTGTTTGTGCGTGTGAGTGAGAATTTGCCCAGCGATAGATTGGTGCCCTGTCCTGGGTGTATGTGCCCAGCACCTGAAACGTTCTCCCCTGGATGGGAACCCCCCCCCCCAACCCTAGTAGAGGATTAAACAGAAGATAATGGAAGGATGGATACATGAATACTCTAAATTCCCCATAGTGTGTGTGTAGGGGTGTGTGTGAGTGAGTGTGCCCAGTGAGGGATTGGTGTCCTGTCCCGGGAGTACCTGTACAGCACCTAAGACGTTCTCCCCTGTATGCCCCCCCTCCCCCAGTACAGGATAAAGCCTTAGTGCCTTAGAAAACACTTACAAACTCACTATAATACAAAACAAGGTATCACAGTTTAAGAACTACTGATCTAATATATACGAACATTATTATTCACAGCTGGTGTTTTAAACCATGTGGTTCGGGTCGTGGCAGCACGTGCCTCTCTCAGTGATTATGTGGGTTTCCTCCAGGTTCTCCGGTTTCCTCCCACAATCCAAAAAACTAAATTAAATTCTTCAAATTGCCCCATATAGTGTGTGTTTGTGTCAGTGTGTGAGTTTGCCCGGCGATAGATTGGCACCCTGTCCTGGGTGTATCTGCCCAGCGCCGAAACGTTCTCCCCTGGATGGGCATGGGGAACCCCCCGCGAAACCTAATAGAGGATAAAGCGGAAGATAATGAATGGATGGGTAGTTTGGGGTTGTTTTAAAGTATAATTTTAACTGTATTTAGATAGAAAGATAGAATGCAGAGGCAGGGCCTTGCAAAATAAAAATTCATTTCAGTTCAGGAGTAAACTTGAAAGTCTTATGTTATCGCAGCTTATCTTCCGCTTATTACTATAATTAAGCGATATGGCACTCGAGGGCGTGAGTGTATTTTGGAAATATAGTTCTTTTCTTGCCACTGTCTCTTTAGCTTGCTCTTTGGGGGTTTCATGGTTCTAATAACTGTAAAGCTGCCTTGTAAATAATCTACTATTAAAAAAGCACTACATGAATAAACTTCTTGAACTGGAGTGAGGGTAAGAGGGGGCAGATACAGAAATTGTCCTGTTGGCCAAAGCCAGTGTATTGTTCTGAATGCGGGCAGCTACAGGGAGCTGTATTATCTACAGTTTGTACATTATTGCATATACTGGAAAGAAACCAGAGGGCAGAACTAAATTCCCCATGTGTAATTAATTAACGTGTTAATGTGTCCATTAACTCAGACTCTGATTGGACATTTTCTTTATTTTAAGAAAATTATTCTACCAAAATAAACATGTAGCAAAACATAGTGCACATGCAATATATACTACAGGTACAATCGGACTACTCAACATCATCAGATCACCAACGTGAAGAGTCGGGCAATATGGAGCTGTAGTTGGCGTCATGTTGTTTACACCAAGATTTGACACCTGGGGTCTAAACGAATCACACCCTGGGGCAGGGGTGCTCAATACATCGATGGTGATGGAGGTTTGAGGAAAAAAAAAAAATCACATCAGCGCTTTTTAACACACAATGTGATTCATTCCGAATCGCGATCTCTGCAAGCGAGCAGTCTGCCCCCCGCCCCCGTCTCTCTCGCTGTTCCAAAAATCGGCACGTGGCCACGCCTCCGTGCCTAAATCCGAAGCACTGCCTCGGGAATCATCTACATTAGATTTTCATTACATTACATTACAAAGTTTGAGTTTTTGCTCTTTATTTGACTGACAAGACGAGTGAAGGACTTCGCTCCAAAATAATTAAAATACCACTTTCATTTAGAGTGGGAGGATGAATATTTTTTTGCAACGTCGAACTCAAGATGCCTTTGCCTGATTTGCCAAGTAGCCATTGCACTGTGTTTGTGTTTACTAACACCATGTTTTCGCCATGCTATTTGCAGCAATTTCTGTGAAAATGGCAATATGAAGCCGTCTTTCCTATGCTGATTCGATAACACTAACATCTATTTATAGTGCACGGTGGTTAGGACGTTGTGCTGTCAATCTGAAGGTTGAGGGTTCAAATCCCAGGTCCACTGAAGTAACCAGTGTGGGTCCTTGAGCAAGACCCTTAACCCTCATTGCTTCAGGGATGTTGTGATTAACCCTGTGCTCACCTTGTAAGTCGCTTTGGATGAAAGCGTCCGATAAATGACCAAATGTAATTGTAAATCTATCCATCCATTATCTTGCGCTTTATTCTCTATTAGGGTTGCTAATTAGGGAAGGGGGTCCCCCATGCCCATCCAGGGGAGAGCATCTTAGGCGCTGGGCAGACACACCCAAGACAGGGGGGGCAATCTATACTGTGCACACACTCACTATATGGGGCAATTTGGAAAATTCAATTGACTTGATTCATGTTTTTGGACTGTGGGAGAGAACCGGAGAACCTGGAGGAAACCCACACGGACACAGGGAGAACAGGGAAACTCCAACCAGATTGGGATTCAAACCGGGAATCCCTAGCGCTGAGAGTAGAATGTGCTAACCACTAAGCCACCGTGCCGCCCCAATACTAACGATGTGTGTAAACAGGTTTAATATAAAAGCCTAAATAAAAAATTAGCCCTGGTAGATCTCGATGACCTGTCCAATGAAAAAGTAGATCTCGGGCCAGAAAAGAGTGGGCACCCCTGCTCTGGGGTAAATGTTCACATTTACATTGTCATTTAGCAGACGCTTTTATTCAAAAGCGACTAACAAATGAGAACATTACAAGTCAGAAGTTATGGAGAAAACCAACTATACAGTAAATTCATCAAACCTGATTGCTATTCGATGACTTAACCCCCCCCCCCCCTTTTTTTCTTCTTCTCTACAACAGGTGTTTGTTAAAGAGATGCGTCTTCAGTAGTTTCTTAAAACTGTTTAGTGATTCTGCCTTACGGTCAGAGTTGGAAAGATGGTTCCACCATTTTGCAGTGGTGAACGCCACGGAGTGAGAATTAGCTCCTCGGTGAGGTGGAACCACCAGGCGGCAATCATCACTGGAGTGAAGTGAACAAGTCGGAGTGTATTTTGAAAAGATGTGAAGGTAAGAGGGGGGCAGATCCATAAATAGTCCTGTAGGCCAGAGTCAGTGACTTGTACTGAATACAGCAGCTACAAGAAGCCAATGGAGAGAGAGGAGTAATGGAGTGACATGAGTTCGCTTGGGCTGATTAAACACAAGTCGGGCTGCAGAGTTTTGAATTAGTTGAAGAGATCTGATTGTGGAAGCTGGGAGACCAGCAAGTTGCGCATTACAATAATCAAGCCGGGATAGGACTAGGGCTTGAACAGGCAGTTGGGTAGCATGTTCAGTCAAGAAGGGTCTGATCTTTCTTATGTTGTAAAGGAGGAATCTGTGTTCAGAGCCAGAGTTGTCTCTGTGGACATTTTTTCATTCGGTCATGAAATCCACCGAATTACAAGGTGAAGAGTTTGAAAACGAGAGCGTGGCATTTCCTGAATAAAATGCGAGTGTGATTGCAATGTGGCCGTAGGAGGCACAGTGCATACGTACTGTTAATAGGCTGTCTCTTTTTGCGATTTTACAAGACCGGTCTTGCTGTGTATATATATATATATATATATATATATATATATTAGGTCATTTAGCAGACGCTTTTATCCAAAGCAACTTTTAAGGTGAGAAATGAGTTAATCACCACATCCCTGGAACAATGAGGGTTAAGGGTCTTGCTCAAGGACCCACATTGGTTCAGTGGACCTGGGATTTGAACCCCCAACCTGGGATTTGAACCCCCAACCTTTGATTGATAGCCCAATGCCCTAA
>JAFMOD010001568.1:199673-207088 GCA_019802435.1 Corydoras maculifer
GGCTTAGTGGTTAGCACGTTCGCCTCTCAGCACTAGGGATTCCCGGTTCGAATCCCCATCTGGGTGGAGTTTCCATGTTCTCCCCGTGTCTGCGTGGGTTTCCTCCGGGTTCTCCGGTTTCCTCCCACAGTCCAAAAACATGGATCAAGTTAATTGAATTCTCAAAAAATTGCCCCTATAGAGTGTGTCTGTGTGAGTGAGTGTGTGCCCAGCGATGGATTGGCGCCCTGTCCTGGGTCTGTCTGCCCAGCGCCCGAGACGTTCTCCCCTGGATGGGCATAGGGAACCCCACCGCGACCCTAATAGAGGATAAGCGGAAGATAATGAATGAATGAATGAATTAATGAGGCAGTGCGTGCTCTTTTTAGCCATTTAATAAGATAGCATGGACACTTTTTGTTTGACAAATTGAGGTAGTGCACACTTATTTAGCCATTTTAATAAGGTAGTGAGCGCTTATTTTATTGCCATCAATGTAATGACGTCGTGTACACTTTTAATTTAATGAAGTAGTGTGCACTTATTTTTTAACAATTTAATGAGGTCGTGCACACTCCTTTCAGCAAATTACTGAAGTAGTGCACTTATTTTCTTACTTTAATAAGGTAGTGCATGCCATTTTTTTAGCCATTTAAATGAGTGCACACTTTACCAAATTGGGGTATTGCACAATTATTAATAAACAAAAACAATTTAATGAAGTAGTGGACACTCCTTTTAGCAAAACATAGATGAAGTGCGCACCCTTTTTTTAAGCATATTATTAAAGTAGTGCACAGCAATTTAATTAGGTAGAGCCTGCTCTGGCAATTTAATGAGGCAATGCTCTCTGGTTAGTTTATTCTTGTTCTCTAACACAATGACGTTGTATAACAAAACTCAAGATATGAACCACAGAACAGTAAGATCAGGGATTAATGCTGGTCATGTGACTCCCCGAGGACGGGGTTTCTCTTGCCCACCTTGCTCAGGATGTCCTCTGTGTCGGACTGCAGCTCGGCGCTCAGCTGCATCCGGGAGAGATGGGCCTGCAGCAGCAGGTTGGTCTTCACGTGTGGATCGTTAAATTTAGGGGTGTTAAGTTTGTGAGGAACCTTCTGAGCCAACTGTGGAAAAAAAATTAATGAATTAAAAAAAATGAATACACAGTAATTAATTTAAACAGTATTTTTTCTCAGACGAGACCTGTCGGAGCAGCGTGTCTTCGTGGTGTCTGATGGGAATGTTCTTGTACTCTGCAGCGTTGGAGATGATCTCGATCAGGCCGCGCACCTTCGTCTTGGCATTTAGGGACATGCTGAATAATTCTGGTAGGAATCAAATATTTCTAGATTAACATCAGGTTTTTGTTTATTGTTGTTTTTTTTTTCTTTTTCTTTATTTTGGATAAAGGGTGGCACTGTGGCTTAGTGGTTTGAATGCTCTAAATTGCCCCATGTAGAGTGTTTTTGTTTGAGTCTGTGAGTGAGTGTGTGCCCAGTAATAGACTGGAGCCCTGTCCTGGGTGTATCTGCCCCGCGCCCGAAACGTTCTGCCCTGGATGGGCATGGGGACCACCCTGCGACCCTAGTAGAGGATAAAGTGCAGTATAATGGATGGATAGACGGATGTATTGGGTTTCCTCCCACAGTCTCAAAAAACATGAATCAAGGTTAACTGAATTCTCCCAATTGCCCCATATAGAGTGTGTTTGTGTGAGTGTGTGCCCAGTGATTGGCGCCCTGTCCTGTATCTGCCCAGCGCCCGAGACGTTCTCCCCTGGATGGGCATGGAGAACCCCCCCTCGACCCTAATAGAGCATGAAGCAGAAGATAATGGATACGTAAAAACACAGAGTTCGGATTGGCACTAGATTAACAGCATTGATATGGTGTGCACCCCCCAGTGTTTGTACCCTGAATAACATCTGATTAAAGAGCTTACCGATGGTGGTGTAATTAATGTAGTAATAAGCAGCAATCATTCCCAGATTGAGCGGCGCAACGTCCATCTCATCCTCGATGCTGATGCATTTTGACTGCTCCAGATCCTGCAGAGTGTTCTCCACCAGCTCCGACAAGTGGTCCGAAAGATGACGATGAGAGATTCCTACAACCGAAACCCCCCAGAGACACGAGATGTAAGTGGAACTCCTCCCATCCGAGTCGCTCGAAATCTGAACACGGCGCTCGCCGCTCACCCTGCAGGTTGTAGTAATTCGGGTTCTGGTTCATGCGGCGGTACAGAAAGCTCCAGGTCAGGTAGTCGACCGCGTCCTGCTTGTTCTCCACTGTCTTGGTGACTATTTCCGCGTTGAAGTGGTCATGCAGGCAGTGGTCCAGGTGGGATTCCACGGGCAGAGGCTCGTACAGGAACTTCTTGAAGAAATCCTTCGGGAGAGAAGCGGGGAATTTACGATCCGCTACGGACAGAATGATATTAGAACGGCGGAAGCGATCAATACCTTTTTGGAGCCCTGGCACATGATCACGCAGCAGCCCTCGTCATCCAGCAGGGGACGATTGGCCTTGCCCACCATCTGAAGCACGTCATAAATGGGGTAATCGACGTAACTGAGAAGGAAGCCGATGGTGAAAAATCAACGCCAAGAATTATGTGGGGTGTGTGTGTGTATATATATATATATATATATATATATATATATATATATATATATATATATATATATATATATATATAAAGAGTATACGTACGCGTGAATTTTCCCATTGTAAAACTGTGTATCCATGACGATGACCAGGTGGGCGGAGACATTGACACCCCAGCAAAGAGAGCGTGATGAGACCACGACCTGAATGGCACCTTTTGGGAATTATGTGAAAGTTACACCTCATGACTTTATATACATTATACAGTATATACAATGTTTCACCCAAACCAACCCCCTCCCCCACCCAGACATGCATACAACAACCCTCCTATCTATAACCACATACATACCCATACCTCCTTTATTCAGCACCCACCCTATTACACCGATAACCTACTACCTACCAATCAACTCACATCATAGCCATCACTTACCCACATACTCCTACTCCCCACATCATTCATACCCAGATTCATACACATACCTTCTTCCCACACAAAACCTACCCCCACTCAAAATCAACCCACTAACCAACCCCCCCAAATACCCACACTTACACATACCCCCTTCTACACATTTTAAAGACATGCATACAAACTAGGGTTGCAACGAACGATTATTTTGATAATCGATTAATCGGTCGATTATTTTTTCGATTAATTGATGAATCGGTTAAATGAAAATGAAGGGAATTTAAATGGCTAAAGCCACGTACTTTTACGCCATGCACGTGTGGGCATCAATCCCCCGCTCCCCTGTGGTGTGCTGCTATTGATACGCTAAAAACCAGGACATTTCCTCACTTTAAAAAAATAAACCGGGACGCCTGGGACAGGACATGACATACGGAGGTATTCGTATAATGGACGTTAAGACACGTTCTCTATCACTGTTATTTTCCAGTTAACAACCAAATACAGCATGAAGCTGCTCTGCCGGTCTAATAGTGTTACGTTGCGTTACGTTGATTAACTTTAAACTAAAGAACCTCGGGATGTTGTAGTGATTTATCTGCTGTTCAGCTTCATCCTCATCAGTGTTTAGTTTCAGGTGGTGGATCATCACCGTGGTGCTGCGTTCATGTTCGCAGAGTTGCATGATCCACGTTCTTTATTTGTTTGCAGTGTGAAGCTCCCGCAGGTTTGATTTAAACTGAAGCTTTTTCTGCATTGGCTGTGTTTCATTTCTACGATTTATCAACTTGTTTTGCAGACTCTGCCTTGTTCTGTTCAACCCGCTATTATTTTCCTGCGTTATTGAAGCGCTGCAGGTGACGTAAGCAATTACGACATTGCGAGTAACGCGGAAATAGTGCAACCCAACGAATCGATAATGGAAATTCATTAGACACTTTGGATAATAATTTTTATCGATTTTATCGCTACGTTGTTGCAGCCCTAACACAAACCCACACTCCATCAATACCCACATTCATAAACACACCTTCCCAAACCAATACCAACCTACTACCGACCAACTAATCAACCCCCATATCAACAGTCACAAATACCCCTATCCCTGCACATACCCATAAACCCAACCACTTCAGACATTTGTATACACCAATACCCTATCAATACCAACATTCATACATACCCATCCACATACCTTCTTCTCACACCAACCCACTACCTACCAACTAACCAACCCCCTTATAACCTCATTTACACATCCCCCCCAAACACACTTTAAGGACATGCATACAAATCAACACCCCATCAATACACACACCTTCCCACACCAACCTAGCCCCAGCCATACAACTAACCAACCTCCAAACCCACATTCATAAATACCCCCACATACCCATACCCCTAACCACTTCAGATATTGACACACCAACATTCATACATACCCACCCACATACCTTCTTCCCACACCAACCCACTACCTACCAACTAACCAACCCCCCCCATACTCACATTTACATCCACCCACCAACCCACATACATGCCCATACCCCCACCGTCACACATACTAATACCCACCTACATACCTCCTCCCACCCCAACCAAACCCCATCCATACTTACCTACTACCTACCAACTAACCAACCCCCAGACCCATAATCACAAATACCCCTATGCCCACACATAGCCATAAACCCAACCACTTCACAGACATTTGAATTCTCCAACACCCCATCAATACCAATATTCATATATACCCACCCACATACCTTCTTCCCACCATAACCACTACCTACCAACTAACCGACCTCCCCCCATGCTCACATTCACACCCACCCACCACACATTCTGATACCCACCCACATACCTTCTTCCCACCCCCACCCATACCAACCTACTACCGCACCTACATTCATACCTACCAACCCCCTATCCACATAAAAACCCATACCTACCCCCACCCACAGATGAGCAGGAACAACCCCCAACAAACATATTCACACACAGAAAACCACATACATACCTACTCATCTCCTTCCCACAGCAAACCTACTACCACACCAACATGCATACACAACTACCCCCACACACACCTACCCTCACTCACACCAACTCACCAGAGTTAAAGAGTTGTTCGACGATCTTGCGTTCCATGGTGGACAGCCCTTCATGCAGGTAGCCCACGCCGTTCGAGAGAGTCTCCTTCAGTGTACCATCAGACAGTTTCTCCAGGAAGGGCGTTAGGTCTTTTTCAGAGCAGTGCAAGAACCTGCGAGACAGAACAGGATTATGAAGCATTTATGAGATTAATAGCTGCTATCGGGCCCGAAGTGATGTTTAAAGACCGGGACTGAGGTCCGTGCATTACCGCACCTCTGTGGGATGACATCAGCAGCGCAAAAGGTCAATATGTCGATGGCAGTGAGACGCGTCTGCCGTCGGGACGGCACGAACACCAGCACGGGTTTGGATGGAGAGTGCTTGATGATGGCGTGGTACACGGGTTTAGCCATGGAGAGCAAACGCGTCTGAGTGTGACTGACGTTAAAACCCTGAAAGACATCACAGGAAAAGATTAGAGACCTACAGAACGTTCCATTAGACTTGAAAGGGTTGCCATAGTGCATAATGATATAGCATCCTGAAAGGAGGATTAAAGGATGAGTAACAAAATGTACAGCATCCAATCAGTCAATGTACTGAGGCGGCAGGGCAGTGAGGCAGCAGCAAACTAAGGAGGCAACTGTACTGAGGCGGCCAGGGTAGTGAGGCGGCAATTGGACTGAGGAGGCAACTGAACTGGGGTGGCACGCTACTGAGGCGGCAGGGCGGTGTGGCGGCAGCGAACTGAGGAGAAACTATACTGAGGCAGCAAGTAAACTGGGACAGTAACTGTACTGCGGCAGCATTTAACTAAGGAGGCAACACTACTGAGGCGGCATTTAACTAAGGAGGCAACTGTACTGGGATGGCAGGGCAGTGTGGTGGATGCAAAACTAAGGCAATTGTACTGGGGTGACAGGGCAGTGAGGAGGCAATTGTACTGGGGTGACAGGGCAGTGAGGAGGCAATTGTACTGAAAAGGCAACTGTACTGGGGCAGCAGGGCAGATAGGCAGCAGTGAAATGAGGAGACAACTGTACTGAGGTGGCAAGGGTACTGGAGAGGCAGGGGAAGTGTGGCGGTAGCCAACAAAGACTGCAACCATACCGGGGCAGCAAGTGTACTGGAGTGGCATTTAACTAAGAAGGCAACTGTATTGAGGCAGTATCTGTGTTGAGGCAGCAGAAAACTGAAAACGGCATTTAAATAAGGGGGCAACTGCACTAAGGCAGCAAGTGTACTGGGGTGGCATTTAACTGAGGAGGCAAGTGTACTGAGGTGGCAGTGCAGTGTGGCAGCAGCGAACTGAGGAGGCAACTGTGCTGAGGCGGCAAGTGTATTGGGGCGCCAGCAAATTGAAGTGTACGGAGGTGGCAGGGCAGTGCGGCAACAACGCATTGTGGTGGCAACTATATTGGTACCCTACTGAGGCGGCACTAGTGGCCAGACATGATGATTCAGCTACCTGAATGTGGAGCTCCAGGGGAACAGGTCGGACGTTGGGATGGAAGTTGAAGGTGGCCGTGGTGCTGCAGCCCAACCAGTGAGCCACGTCTTTGGCATTGGACAGCGATGAGCTCAGCGCCACCATGCGTATGGGCCGTTCGATCTGAGAGGAGATGTACCTCATCCTGGAGCAGATGACCTCCAGCACGGGCTGTAAAACATCAGCAGGACAGGACAGAGTTCAGACTCTCACAGAACCACCCACTCACAGAGTTCTAGTACTGAAGGTAAAACTGGCGTTCTCCGTACCCCGTTCTCGCCACCAATCAGATGAGTTTCATCCACCACAAACAGGCTGACGTTCTGAACATTCTTCCTCTGCTTCCATCGGCGGGACAGGATGTCCCACTTGTCGGGCGTGCTGATAATGATGTCCCCTTTACCCAGCAGTTTGAGGTCAGTGCTGGTCTCTCCCGTCAGAATGACCACCTTCTTACTCAAAACGTCCTGGAATTTCTGGTGCCAGTCCATGAAAACCTACAGAAGAGCAAATCACATGTCATGAGGGTATGCGTGAGGGTAGGTTTGAGTGAGCGAGTTAGGGTGGGCAAAATGAGTGAGGAAAGTATTGATTGAGGGAGGGAGGGAGGTACTGATTGAGGGAGGGGGGAAAGGCATTGAGTGAGGGAGGGAGGGAGGCATTGAGTGAGGGAGGGAGGGAGGCATTGAGTGAGGAAGGGAGGGAGGCATTGAGTGAGTGAGGGAGGTATTGAGTGAGTAAGGGAGGTATTGAGTAAGTAAGGGAGGAAAGTATTGAGTGAGTGAGGGAGGAAAGTATTGAGTGAGGGAGGGAGGGAGGCATTGTG
>JAFMOD010001568.1:222170-252170 GCA_019802435.1 Corydoras maculifer
CCGCCTCACCTCACTCCTCACTCTACCCACCCTGCCTGCCGCCTCACCTCACTCCTCCCGCCGCCTCACCTCAATCCCCCCGCCGCCTCACGTCTCCTCACCTCACTCCTACCGCCACCTCACCTCACTCCTCCCGCCGCCTCACCTCACTCCTCACTCTACCCACCCTGCCTGCCGCCTCACCTCACTCCTCCCGCCGCCTCACCTCACTCCTCCCGCCGCCTCACCTCACTCCTCCCGCCGCCTCACCTCACTCCACCCAACCTGCCTGCCGACTCACCTAAATCCTCCCGCCGCCGCACCTCACTCCTCCCTCCAACCTGCCTGCCGCCTGACCTGACTCCTCCCGCCGTCTTACCCTACCCAGCCACCCACGGTCATCTAGAAAAACCTCACACGCTACTTGATGCTTAGTGCATATTTGGACACATTAGTCATTCTTACCTACTGTGTAGCAAGTGTTAGGGTATTTTATATGCAGTCAGAGGCATAATAAGGGTGTGGTAGCTCAGGGGTTAGGGTGTGAGGTGTGAGCCTGGCCCTCAAACCTCCACACAAAATCCCCTAAAAACTAAATTAAAAACATGCCTAATGGGTAGTTAGTTTACCTGAAAGCTGCCGGTCCTCTTGTCGTATTTGATCAGGTTGTTTTTCTCGAGGACAGTTGCGGCTGTGTGCACCAGGTCCATTCTGCGTCGCTCCAGCAGGGGGTCAGAGGCCCGGTCGTCCTGCGAGACCCCGTAGAGGGAGGGGTTCCGAAGCATTCGCACATACAGATAGGTATAACCCAGCCAGTTCACCGCGTCCTTACACAAGAATAGACGAGGTTACAGAAAGCCGCACTCTCCCTTCAGCCGACGATGGTATGAGAACGGCACTGCAGACTTACTTTAGCGGTCTGGACGTTTCCCAACACGACCTCGGCGTTGAGCATGTCGGCGAGCTTCCCCACCATCTGACTCTCTATGGGGAGCTGCTGGTTGAGCAGGGAGAGGTAATACTGCAGCTCTCCATGAGACGTGATCAGGATTCCTTCTCCTTTCGAGTCGTACTGCGGCCGGCCGGCGCGACCCAACATCTAACAAACACACACACAAATATAAATTAAATTAACAAGAAAGTATTGTGAACACAGGTCCCTGAGATCCAGCAGGTTTCATTAGTTTTGCTTGTCTATTATATCACATTTGACTTAAAGTGTCTTTATCAGAGCACGGTTTGTGAATAGGAGGCAGAACTGAGGAATCATGGGTAATTACATACCTGCTGCGAAGGTCAGAGACATGAGAATGATAAGTGGTGCAGTGCACTATAGCATAGTCGTGTAGTATAGTGTGTTGTAGTGTAAGCTAGGGTTGCATAGTAGTGTAGTGCATTGTGGTGCAGGATAGTATAGGGTATCAGAGGAAAGTGTAGAGAATTGTGGTATACATTAATCTATACAAGTGCATTGTGGTGTAGTGTAGGATAGTATAGTGTATTATAGTATAGTGTCTTGCATACTACAGGTGCATTGTGGTGTAGTGTGCTGTATTATAGTATAGTGTCTTGTATACTAAAAGGGCTTTGTGGTATAAGGTAGTATAGTGAAGTGTTGTATAGTTTGGTGTCTTGTATACTAAAAGGGCTTTGTGGTATAAGGTAGTATAGTGAAGTGTTGTATAGTTTAGTGTCTTGTATACTAAAAGTGCATTGTGATGTAAGGTAGTATAGAGTAGTGGTTTATAGTATAAAAGACACTATACTATAAACCACTACTCTATACTACCTTACATCACAATGCACTTTTAGTATACAAGACACTGATGTATGGTAGTATAGTGGAGTGTATTATAGTATAGTGTCTTGTATACTAAAGGTGCATTGTGGTGTGGTGTAGTGTATTGTATATTACAAGTGCATTGTGGTGTAGGGTAGTATAGTGTAGTTTAATAGTATATAGTGTCTTGTATACTACAAGTGTATTGTGGTGTAGGTTAGTATAGTGGCGTGTATTATAGTATAGTATCTTGTATACTAAAGATGCATTGTGGTGTATTGTAGTATAGCGCATTGTATATTACAAGTGTATTGTGGTGTAGGTTAGTATAGTGGCGTGTATTATAGTATAGTATCTTGTATACTAAAGATGCATTGTGGTGTAGAGTATTGTAGTATAGTACATTGTATATTACAAGTGCATTGTGGTGTAGGGTAGTATAGTGTAGTGTCTTATAGTATAGTGTCTTGTATACTACAAGTGTATTGTGGTGTAGTGTAGTGTTGTATAGTGCATTGTATATTACAAGTGCATTGTGGTGTAGGGTAGTATAGTGTAGTGTCTTATAGTATAGTGTCTTGTATACTACAAGTGTATTGTGGTGTAGTGTAGTGTTGTATAGTGCATTGTGTATTACAAGTGAATTGTGGTGTAGGGTAGCAATAGTGTAGTGTGATTTAGTGTAGGACAGTGTAGTGTATTAATGTGTAGTACAGTATGATATATGGTATTTCAGTAAATTGTGGTATAGCATGATGTAGTAATATAATAGTACAGTGTAATGTAATATTGTACCACACTCTAGTGTCTTACTCAAGTGCAGTGTAATGTGATGTAATATAGTGCATAACAATATAGTACAGTGTGGTGTAGTATAGTGTATTACAATATAGTACAGTGTGGTGTAGTATAGTGTATTACAATATAGTACAGCGTGTTGTATTATAGTGTATTACAACATATTACAGTGTAGTATAATATATACTCTGTCCAAAAGGAACAGATCCTCCAGGTCTTACTTTTCAGAAGGAATCTGAGCAATGTTTGTAGTGAATGAGGTCCTAAAGGTTCCACACATTAAAGAGGTTAAAAGCAGAATGGGATGGTCAAAGGGAGGCGACTGTTGACTGGTGCTTAAGAACGACCTCGGAACCTTTCACTGACAAGACAGCACAAACACAGAGCTTTAGATTCCTTGACCCTGTGACTGACGGAACGACGTGAACAGCCTGTGTTCAGACGTGTGGAACGGCGCTTAACTGAACCCCCCGGGATACATTCTTTGAACTTTGGTTGGCAAGCAGCCAGTAAATGACATCTTGACATAGGGTAACCAATCCATCATCCAGTCACTGAGTCACTAGGCGTTGCTCTGCGTTTAAAGGCAGGCATGGCGTGCAAGGAAGAAATACAGGTGTGGTGTGGTGTGCAGCAACCCAACTACCATCCTATCCTACCCCAAAAAGAATGTTCTTTCAATATCCTGGCTTCAAAATCTAGAGAATTCGATTTGAATCTAGAACTCGGATAGTGCGCCGGCTGAGGTACCCACCTGCAGGATGTCCAAAGCCCCAAGCTCAGTCCACCGACCCTTTTCGGGACTGTACACCTGAGTGCCTTTAATGATGACCGTATGAGCGGGAAGGTTCACACCCCAAGCCAGAGTTGCCGTCGACACCAGTACCTGAAACCAGTTCAATCCCAGATTAAACACCACATCTGGAAACCGGAAACCAAATGCCTCCGCTGGTTAGCTCCACTGAAGGTTCTCACCTGAATGTGCCGATCAGCAAACAGATCCTCCACCAGCGTTCTGTCCACGCGGGTCATGCCGGCGTGGTGGATAGCAAAGCCGTATGGTAGCAGATCCTTCAGCTCCAGATTCTGGAATACAGACGGAATGTGGATGAAACACTGATTCCACATTACAGTAGTGGGCAACGAGGGGGAAGGGTCTTGCTTAAGGGCCCATACTTGTAGTCGTAGGCTTGTGGTTAAGCAACTAGCCTTGTGACCTGAAGGTCCCCGGTTCGATTCCCGGTCATGCCAAATACCATGGCTGAAAGGCACCTAACACCAATTGCTGCTATATAGTGCCAGGTGTGTGTGTGTGTTCTGCATGGATGGGTTAAATGTTGAGGAGCAATCCCTCTGTGTGTAAGCACTGTAAGCAAAATAGATCATTCTTTTTTTTTAAGGGTGAACATGGGGTTTGAACTCCCATACATCAAAGTCAATGCTTAATACCCTAAACACTAACCTCTGAACTACCATATCCATTAAAATAATGCCAAAGAACCTAATTCTCCTAATTGGAGAGGATTCAGTACATAATTAATAGTAAATTCAAAGGAACTACAGTGGGTTAATGGTTTGAGTGAGGTTCTGGATCTTTCTGGATATATGAATGTAGCCATTTGCTAATTTTTATGGCTGTCGATTGGAATTGGAATTTTATTTTATTAGTATCATAATCATTGTAATCTTATTTTTATCTTTATTATTATTATCATCTTTATCTTTATTTTCATCCTATTTATTAGTATCATCATTAAATTTAATTATATTGCGTATACTTTTTATATATACCTAGTTACACCATGATCCATTCTTTTGTTCAAGAAAACTTAGTTAGAATCTATAGTGGATTGTATAGATTTAACTACAATACCTCTTTACTTTAGAGATCTAAATTAAATTTTTTTTTATTTAATTTTATTAGTATTATCATCATTGGTATCTTTCTTTTTATTTCATTTATTTATCATTATTTTTAATTATTTATTATATTTCTTATAATTTATTTTGTATATACCTAGTTACACCATGATCCATTCTTTAGTCAAGTAAACTTCTATAGCTGAGAATCTATAGCTGATTGTATATATTTAACTAAAATACCTCTTTATGTTAGAGATCTAATTTTTATTTTTAAAATTTTATTAGTATCAACATCATTGGTATCTTTTTTATTTAATTTATCAACATAATCATCATTTTTAATAAATTTATTATATTTATATACTTTTTTGTATGTACCTAGTTACACCATGATCCATTCTTTGATTAAGAAACATAGATAGAATCAATAGCTGATTGTATATATTTAACTACAATACCTCTTTACTTTAGAGGTCTAAAGAAGCATGCTTCACCCACAGGTGGCAGCAAACTGGTATCCCGTCAGTCATCTACCCACCTTGCACTGCTCGGCCTCAGTCCTCAGGACCTCGGTGGAGGCGGAGCCCTCCCTTAGGAACTGGCCCAGCGTGTCCTTCTCCAAACACATGTCCCTGATGGCTCGCGCAGTCTTTCCGGTTTCCTTGCGTGAGTGCACAAACACCAGCACCTGAATCATAGTGGGGGGGAAGGGGGAGGAGTCAGAGTGGAGGAGGCGGTCCCGATTTGGTTGCGCTGTTACGCTGCTAAACAAAATGGTTGTTAGGAGAACACATTAGATTGGAGCTGCGTAAAGCTCCATTCCCCAAATGATTAATTTGTGAATCGTTACAGAGTCACATTAGCAATTGACTCCAGAGATGGAAGCAACGTATGGAGTTTACCACGATATGTTTGCCTCCATTCAATATGACACCAGCAGAAAGAAGGTTCTTGTTATCGGGACATCGGCGGTGAGATTTAAAGGGGCATGTGTGTCCAATCTGGCAGCCGACATACAAATTGGGTTGCAGAAGATGGAGACAACCTTATTAAAATTGTTTAAGGTTGTGAAAAAATTCCACCATGAAGAACCAAATGGCATCTAATGATAGAAACGCGTTACCATGGTGACCAGACCTCATGCTGGAAGCTAACATGACGCAGCAGACGATTTGAAATGTGTGCTATATGCTAACACTTCATCGCACGGTTCTCAAATGTTTTTCAGGAACTACTATGTTCACGCTCTTGCTCTGGACCTGATGGCCTTGCGACCTCCTTTTTTGGTGACCTAGCAATGGTTTGACTCACCTGGTTCTTCCCTGCATGTTCCATGACCTTCTCGTAGACAATCTCATTCATGATCTGGAAACGCTTGATGGCCTTCTTCTCCGTGATTCCGACATACGTCTGCTCCAGCGGCACGGGACGGAAACTGATTTGAAAGAAAACTGACGTGAAGATTACGGACCGCAAATCCCCCAAAAACAGATTTATTTGCCTTCAAATTAGGCATTGATTTATATTAGGTTCCCACTAGGGGGCGCCAGAAGATTGCCCCCCCCCCACACACAATCCTTCCTCTCCAGCTGCTACCAAGTGGCTCCACCCTAATTTTTCTGCTCACGATAAACCTCATCCCAACCTCCTTAGTCTCACCCCCCTCACCATCTCCCCGTACCGTCCCTCAAACCCAACAGCAATTTTTAAGGGGAGAATCCATCAGGTGTCCTCCCTTACATCTTTCCCAAAGCTTCCGGTCCGGTCCTTCCTCTCCTCCTGCTACCTGGCGGCTCCATCGTCATCCTCTCAATGTTAATTATAAACCTCAACCCACCTCTGTTTAAGCCTGACCTCCTACCTGTACCATTCCCTCAAACCCAACAGCCATTTCTCATTTCTCTTTAGAGTCTCATTAGGTGGCATCATAGCGGATTATGTCCTCCCTCATAGCATCCCTAAACCTTCTTGTCCTTCCTCTCCTCCTGCTACCTGGTGGCTCCTTCCTCATTTTTCTGCTGATGATCAACCTCATTCCAACCTCCTTAGTCTCACCTCCTCCCTCAAACCTCAGAGTCTACCAGAAGGTTGATCTAGGGTTCTTATCCCTCATTGCCCCAGGGTTTCCGTCCATCACACTCTAAAGTTGCCCATGCCATCACGTTGGGGCAATTGTAATGTAGCTCAGAGCTTATTAAGGCATCATAGGAAGCTCATATCAGCTTCGTACACCGTAAGACCAGCTGATCTGTATGGCTAATTATAAAACGGGTAGTTCTGGTGCTTAAATCTGATTGGCTGAGCCATTTATCCAGCCGTGACATATTAATAATGCACACCTCTGACCGCTTTACATTTAAACTGCATTCTGTAATTTGGCCACTAGATGGCTAGACAGTATTTAATCCTTAGAGCAACCAGAATCCTGTTACTCAGCAATGAGAGTTCAATTTGAATCCTGTTTACCCATCGCTGTGTGTTTTTAAAGTGACTAGACTAGATTACATAGCGGAAGACTAGATTATTCATGATTTTTTCATTCATTATCTCCCGCTTTTTCCTCTATTAGGGTCGCGGTGGGGTTCCCCATGCCCATCCAGGGGGGAACGTTACGGGCGCTGGGCAGATAGACCCAGGACAGAGTGCCAATCCATCGCTGGGCACACACTCACTCACACAAACACACTCTATATGGGGCAATTTTGAGAATTCAATTGACTTGATCCATGTTTTTGGACTGTGGGAGGAAACCGGAGAACCCGGAGGAAACCCACGCAGACACGGGGAGAACATGGAAACTCCACCCAGATGGGGATTCGAACCGGGAATCCCAAGAGCTGAGAGGCGAACGTGCTAACCACTAAGCGACCGTGCCGCCATTTATGATTTTGCTCTCAATAAACGCATTTATTAATAAAGCCGTGTTTTTTATTATTATAGTATGTTCGTAACCATTTTTTAAAAGCCATAAGGAACTCGGGGTTGTGCATTATTGTAAATAAATCAGGTGCAACTGTACTCCTCTTTCCTGATATTTATTGACAACAATGCTCACCCTCTCGTACCTTATTGCTTCATTATATATCGTCAAGAAGTCTCATACCTGTTGTCAAAATAGAACAAGCCCTTGGCCGGATCCACCCGCAGGCATGTGGCCACGTCTTCATAATTGGGCAGCGTGGCACTGAGTCCGATGAGCCGCACGTCCTCCTGGGTCATCTCCACGTTCCGGATGGTGCGTGCAATCAGAGACTCCAACACCGGCCCGCGGTCATCATGCAGCAGATGGATCTCATCCTGCAGAGGCAGAAATATAAAGTCGGTGCTGTGTGTCTGCGGCTTCAAGGCGCATGCAGGTTGAGCACAACGAGGATACATACGATGATGATGAGGCGCACGAGCTGGGTGTAAGTGCGCTCCCCTCCTTTTCGGGTGATGATATCCCATTTCTCAGGGGTGCACACAATGATCTGGGTGGCGTTGATCTCCTCCTTACACAGCTGGTGGTCGCCGGTCAGCTCGGATACGGTGATGTCATAACTTGCCAAGCGCTGAACATGAAGATTAGTAGTATTAGCGTATTATTGTAAGGAGTGGGGGTACATACGAGGTCCACAGCGAGCAATTGCGTGTACCTTTCCGAAGCTGCCGACCATCTCCTGTACCAGCGACCTCATGGGTGCGATGTAGATGATTTTGAAGTCATTGACGTTGATGGTGCCGTCCATGTTGATGTGTTTACCAATTTCTCGGAGCATAGCCATGAGCGCAACGTTAGTCTTACCAGCACCCTGTGGACCAGCAAAACCAATGAGATATAAATGACAGGATATATTAATATTAAAGGGACAGTGTCACTGAATAATGTCATAGCTGTGGTTTAGTGGTTGTGTGTTAGCAGGTGCTGAAGTACAGCAGTAACGTTATTCTGAAGAACAACTTCTCAAGATAAGAGTTAATAAAAAGCCAATAACTATCACTTTAACACTATTGATATCGATTCTTTAAGGCCAATGATTCGATTCCCCACGATACTTTAATTTCCCACGATACAATTAATTACAATCCAATTTTTTTAATATATTAAATCAATTCATTTTTAATTCACTCAACAAAATCACTTGCCTTTTAGTGAGAAATAGACACAGTATTCTATTTAAACAATGTTCATAACATTATAGAAGTTTAAACTATGAAATGTGCGTGTGAGTGTGTGTATAATATATATACACACACACAAAAAAATATATATATAAATATATGTATATATGTAGCATCTGCAGCGTTGTTTTGATTCATGTTCTCATGTCTGATAATCCACTGTGCACCAATGAAACACTCACAGAGATGGTTACCAGAGTATCGTGAATCTGCCATTTTTTAAAAGACGTAAGCATCTTTTTGCGGATATCTTTTTATGGAAACATTAATTACCGTTTTAAATAAAATAAAAATTTTGTGTTTTAAGTGTGTAACATTTCATTTTTTTATGAAAAGAAGTTTTTTAAAACAAACATTAATTGATACTCTTGCGGATGTATCAATGCATCAATTCAAATCGATTATTATCTACACCGCTAATTGCTTCGCAACATAGTAACAACTTGTGCTTGTCAAAAGACATAGCAACTAATGTACATAAGGGATTACAGCATGCAGCATTAGAGTAGTAGGGGCAACCTATGTTTGAGGGATTGAAGATGGGGCAACCTTTATCTCATGCGGAATTATGATTGAGCGATTTTGGCCACGGGCAAAACATAGAACCTCAATGTTTAGGTAGATGTCACAGTAACACACTTGCAGGTCTCTCCATCAGCTGTGTTCAACTACTTAAGATCAATTGATTAAATGTTGGATCTTATCCCAGTTGTTAAATAACGACCCATCAGAGACAGGAGGCTCGTACTCACAGTGGGAGCGCACACCAGCAGGTTCCCGTCCGTCTCCATGGTGGTTTTGAACAGCTTACTCTGAATGCGGTTCAGGGTTTTTAACCCCTCGAACGCAGCCTGCGCATATTTCGGCAACTTCTCAATAGGAACCAGCGTCTGAGGGACACGAGGGCATCACAGCGTCAGGGTTTAGCAATGATGTAATGACGAATGGAATCATTTTAATTATAATAACACAAACCTCATCGTCACCGAAGGCTTTGGGTTTGAGAGCTGGGACGTGTACCTCCTCGTAGCCCTTCCTCTGTTTGCGGAACGAACCGTCTGGCAGCTGACAGCGCTTGTTGGCCATGAAGTGACTCCCCTGTGTGAACGTCAGATCCTCCAGATCCAGCAAGCGGCGCGACGCCATGGCCTGCCAAGTCATCGAAATGTAAATAAATTTGAAACTTCGTCTACGAAAATAGGCCACGGAACACAGCGTGTAATCCATCCCCTTCAGGGACCACCAGAGGGCAGATATCTTTTTGGATAGTGGTGATTCTTTGCAGTGATACGAGTGGATCAGACGCCACTCATGGTAGACATGTCCAGCTTTTTGCTCCGCCTTGTGGAGACTGTAGGTCAATAGCTGATGCTGACGTTGGTCTATATAAGGATTTGAGGGACATGGAGCACAAGGTGCCGCATAGACAACGGTCAGGACATATGAGGGTCCCATTCTGCAGGGGTGGGTGTTTATCAAAAGTGGTCCAATAGTGGCACAGGGTCATGGGGGGGGGGGGGTAGACGAGACTGTACGGTCAGATACATAAATTTTCCCCTGTCCAGTGCTGAAAGCACCAACAATGGGTTTCAAAACTAGACTATGGATTAATAGAAGGTGGCAGGCTAGACTGATGACATCACGTTATTGGTCTGATGGCTATTGCCTGGTTCTATGTGAAGAAGGCAGTGTGAAACCTTGGGTCCTGCACCCTACCCAAGTATAAGTACAGACCATCGTAACTCTTTCACCTCCATAAGGCTGTCAGAGTGGGGCATTTTTGAATGGGGGACATCATGTGAGGGTCACTGCAGTGCTGAGAATCATCCACCACCTCAATAACACCTGCTCTGTGGGGGTCCTGACCATCAGAGAACTGAACACAGGAGACTTAAAGTATGCAGAGAACCAGATGAGAAATACAAAGTCCATCTATATGGTTAATGGAACTAATAAGGGTATTAATGTGTGATGTCGTAATTGCATGGCGATCTTACCTCCCCATGACCGATGTCCATAGACTCCAAGTCGTTGTCCATGCGAGATTTCCGGACCCGTTCTCTGCGCGAGCGCTCCTCCTGCAGGAAGACATTCAGATAAACCTCGTCCTCCGACATCGAGTTACATGTCAAAAGCAACGGTCTAATCGCTCACCCGTATGATGTCCTCCTTCTCCGTCTCCTGCAGCTGATAGAGAACCCTGGACAGGTCCGGATCGGCCTCCATCTTACCGATGATGCGCTCCTTCTCCTGCTGACTCTGCGCGCTGGCCAGCATGGTACAGTACAGAACTGAAACAGAGAGCAGGGGGGAGGCAGGTGGTGAAACCAGCCACTCGCATTGTGACATCAGCATCACGGCCAACGCTGCTAGTACGTACTCATGCGTCGGTGCTGCCGCAGGACTCGGATGAAGTCGAAGGTGTTGAAGCCCAGCAGCAGGACCAGCTGATTCTCGCACTCGCGGTCGTCACTGGCCGTCTGACGAGCAAGAGAAGCATTATGGGAAATTAGGAGGAGTTTGTGAAGTCATAACAGAGACTACATGGTTCTGGCAGGCCCACAGAGTGACCCACCGAGATGCCCACAAAGTGACCCACTAAGAGGCCTACCAGGGGGCGGTCTATTAAGGCAGGACCACTGACATGCCCACAAAACAACCCACAGTGTGACTTACCGGGTGGCCCACCAAGAGGGACCCACTAAGAGGCCTACCAGGGGGCGATCAACAGAGGCCCACCGAACAACCCACTGACAGGACCACAGAGTGGTCCACCGGAGGCCAACAGAGCTACCCGTAGTGTGACTCACCAGGTAGCCCACCAAGAGCGACCCACCAAGATGCCCACTAAGTGATCCACTGAGAGGCCTACCAGGGTGCGACCCGCGGAGTAACCCACTGACAGGACCACCAGGAAGCCCACAGAGCAACCCCTTACAGGACCACCACCAAGCTCACAAAGCAACCCCCTGGAGGACCACTAACAGGCTCACAGAGCGACCCCCTGACAGGACCACTAACAGGACCACCAAAGGGCCCACAGAGCGCCCCCCTGACAGGACCACTAACAGGTACACAGAGCAACTCCCTGACAGGACCCCAACAGGCCCACAGAGCAACCCCCATGACTGGACCACTAACAGGCACACAGAGCGACCCACTGATAGGACCCCAACAGGCCCACAGAGCGACCCCTCTCATTAAAGTCCTGGTCCTCACTAGGTTCCTTTCTTTAAAAAGAAAAGGTGCATGAGGCCATAGCAAACTCATACCCACTTGTGAGGCACCTGCACCTACCCCCGAATCCCCCACCCCACTAACCAACCTTTAGGATCTCCAAAACCTCATCGGCCTTCTTCTGGGAGACGATGGCGTCGTCATAGAAACGGCTGAGCTGTCTCTGCAGCCAGAAGGCGTCGATGTCTCGCGGGTGGAGATCTTTCTTCTTGCTCATCATCACGTCGCCGGTGTTTCCCAGCTACGGAGGAAAGCATCGTTAGATCGGCGAACCTTAAAACACTGAGCTTATGAGCAACGTCGTTCCAGCTTCCAGCTCACGTTAGCGGATAGCGCACTCCCGACATCCGCCTCCACGCCTTCGTTGTCATCGGAATCGTCATCGCGCACTTCTCCATACGGATCTTCATCTATGATCTGAAATTGAAGGTCAGAGGTACTTAGAAACACACATTTAAACACCACTGCATCAGCTTCACCTGGACTTTGTAGTTCTACAGCGATAATCTGTGATCCATATGGTTATCTAGTAGGGCTGCGAATCTCTCTGTGTCTGGCGATTCGATTCGATTCCGATTTTTGAGGTCACGAATCGATTCAGAATTAATTTTCGATTTAGAAACAATTTTTTAGTTCAAATGGTCTTTAAATTTTGTTTAAATGATGTGATTGACAAGATTAAATGACGATGTAAAGAAATAGAACATTTATTTAAAACAATACTTACAGGTTCCTTCCTGTATCAAATCTATTTTATAGTCATTTTATATTTATACAAAAAAATAGGATTGTGCTAAATTAAAATGAGCAGTGTTAGGTAAGTTTAGCTGTCTGTATTTGTCTTACATAAAAAACATCCATCAATGAACAAATAATTGTAAATGGCGAGTCGAATCACGCTCTCCCCCCGCTCCATGCTTCCTGCTAGCATGAACAAGCAGTGCTGTACGGGGTTGAGCGGATTCGTAATGTGACATGCAGTACTCTCGGGAGGGGGCACCAAAAAAATAAAACAAACATTTTTTAAAAATCGATTCTTGGGCATTTTGAATCGATTCAGAATCGCCAGGACAAAGAATCGCGATTCAATTCTTCGATTTTTCTTCAGCACCCCTATTCTCTAATACTATATACCATTCTGTAAATATCTGGACCCTGATGGGCAGGTATTTGGGTGGTGGATGATTTTCAGTTCTGCATTGACACCGTTGTGGTGGTGATGGTGGTGCTGGAGGTTTTAAATGCTGTCTCAGACCTTATTGCTCCACCTTATGGAACTTATTGCTCCACCTTGTGGATGTAAAATCAAGGTAGGTGATTGGTTGCTGCAGTTTGGGTTAGTCATCCTCTTATCCTTCAAAGGTGACCACAGGGACTCTGCCTTTAGGATGCTGGACAGCACTTGGACTGAGGACCACCACATGTGTGTCACTACAGGGCCGAGAGTCATCCACCACCCAAATAACACCTGCTTTGTGAGGATTAGACAACCGACCAACAACCAACAGATAAACTACAGGCTGTAATGTGGTGTGGCTTGATGAAGTACCATGGACAGAAACCAGGATATTTTGTGGGTTCTTTCAACTCAAAATCAACAGCAAACTGACTACAGATCAGAACGCAGAACTCAAACTTATCGAATAAACAGTGTGGTGATCATTTGTCTGTCATAACCATGAGAGGGCGGCTTAGTGGTTAGCATGTTCTTCTCTAAGTGCTAGGGATTCCCGGTTTGAACCCCAATCTGGGTGGAGTTCCCATGTTCTCCCCGTGAGTTTCCTCCAGGTTCTCCAGTTCCCTCTCACAGTCCAAAAACATGGATCAAGGTCCATTGAATTCTCCAAATTGCCCCATATAGTGTGTTTGTGTGAGTGAGTGACTGAGTGTGTGTCCAGCGATAGATTGGTGTATCTGCCCAGAATCCAAAACCATCTCCCCTGGATTGGCATGCTGAACCCCCCCACGACCCTAGTAGAGGATAAAGCGGAAGATAATAATAGAACAACCATGAGAATCCAATCTATCGTCGGTCCGAAGCACATGGCTGCGTGGACTCACCTCTTCGTCAGATTCAAACTGCACGTTCACGCCGTACGTCTCGTCAATATTCTCATCTGTACAGAGGAGAGAGAAGAACAAAGGTGTTTAGTCTGGTGAAGTTTTCCACCCTATTTGGTTCTGCGGTGAATAAACAGTGTTTATAAACAGTGTTTATTCACCTGTTCCACTCCACGTATTTTCCATGTTCTCATTAAAGATGGACTTTGTGGTTCTACAGTTTCAGACTGTAGTCCATCTGTTTATGTCCCTTTTACTCTGTTCTAATGGTCAGGACCCCAATGGGCGAGGAACCAGCCCTGTGACCCAGAGAGTCCCCTGTTAGATTCTGTGTCCCACTAAGTGCTATGGCTGAAGTGCCCTTTAGTAAAACACCCACCTGTGTGTTCTCCACAGATGGGTTTAATGTCGAGGCTTTCTCTGTGTGCAAGTGTGTAAAAAAAATTCACAAAAATAAATAAATATATACACACACACATTATATATATATATATATATATATATATGCCACAGAGTATTATTCCTATCCCAGCAGTGTCACTGAGATGGAGAAATGAAACTACAGCAGCACTGCTGCACTAAAACCCCCTCTGCACATCAGTGTCACTGCAGAACTGACAATAAACAATTAAACAATCCACCACCCAAATGATACCTGTTTTGTGACGGTCCTGACTAAAAGAGAACCGAGAACCAACTACAGTCTGTAATTGTAAAACTACAAAGACCATATATACTGTAAGTGAAGAAAATAAGCAATAGAGCAAGAAGGGGGCATGTCCAAACATGTGACTGATGGCTGATGGTACTCACCCATGTTCTGCAACTCCTTGTCTCCACCGTAGTCTGTGATCTTCTTGCCCAGGTTACACAGGACGTGGAAGCGGGTGTCGTCCGACGGCCCGAGCAATTGCTCCACCTCTCGCTTCCTGACCTTATCCGTCAGCTTATCGTTCTTGAGAACGGCCAGGACTTCATCAGCGGCGCCGCAGAGAATATCTCGGGGCTGGGGTGGGAGAGTAAATGGCGGGTAAACACGGGACATATGGACACGACGCATCAGCCATCTAAATGTTCCCCTGTTCCTCTAAACGGACTCCCCAATACGACCCATACAAAAAGTATGTGACCGGCGTAGTTCCATTTACATGCACTAGAGGTGCTATTGGGTTGAATCTGTGGAAGGGCTTATGAGTGATGCATTCACAGGAACGTTAAATCGCAGGGATGCACCAGTGGTACGCCCTCTCCTGACGGACAGCGGAACATTCACGTACCTGGTCTCCGAGCGCAGCCTGGATGAAGCTTAAAAGGATCTCATAGGTCTCTCGCGTCTCCTTGGTCTTGGGTTTGTACACGATGCCCACCATTTCGTCGATGCCCTCAGAGAGCAGGGTAAAGCCTTTCATTTTATTAATGTCGTGTCGGTCCTCGTCTCGTTTTCTCCGCCTGCAAAATACAGGGATAGGAGAGAGCTGGCATTTGGCAGATGTTCATATTCAAGGTACTAATGTGAGGATTCTAATAACAGAACGGAAAACAATACATTGAAGAAAATTCCAAGTGGTCCTAGACTAAACCCACAAAGAACACGCTGAGGGAACGTTTGGTTCCAACCTTGTGAGGACCAAGGCTGTGTGGGGGACTGGTAGCCCCGCCTGGTCGCACAAGCAATATAAAACCATGACTTGTGTAGCGTTACACCCCCCTAATATACATAGACACACACATAGTATATATAGAACCCGCAACCAGGACTCACTTTGCTCGTCTCTCCTCCAGCATCTGTGGCTTGGTCCTCTGGCTCTTGTCCCCCATTTTGGTTCCCTCCAGTTTACCCACCAGGGACAGGACCTCACCCGTGGGCTCATCTCTCCGTGTGCGGTCGATCAGCGAGCGATCCGCTTGGAGCACCAAGTTGGAGTTCTGGCGTCACAAACAGTGAGGAGTCAGAATTTTCTACATACGACGGCACACTCGGAGTTAATGGAGAGGACAAAAGTATCGGGACATCTCATAGGTATGGCACGCATTCAGGGACAAAATCGTCTTAGTTCCAATACCTGTACGTGTAAACAATATATATTATTTATTTATACTAATGTGTTCAGACACAAAGTACCGTATTTTCCGGACCATAAGGCGCACCGTATTATAAGGCGCAGTCTGAATTACGGGGTCTATTTCTGTATTTGATCCACGTTTAAGGCGCACCGTACTATAAGGCGCAGTCTCAATTACGGACTCTATTTCTGTACGGTACTTATTCTGCACGGCACCGTATTATAAGGCACTTGCTAAAACATACGATCTACAAGAAAAATAAAGGATGCAAAACGGTGATTCATAATTGAAGTTTATTCTATTACTTGACAAAACGCACATTATTTTTAATCACTCTTCTCCCACAAATCCATCAAAGTCCTCATCTTCTGTGTCTGAATTAAAAAGCTGCACTCCGGTGTTTCCCCTCATCGATGTCTGAGTCCGTCTCGTCGCCAAGCGGCTGTTCAGCAATGATGTCGCCTTTCGCGAAAGCTCGGACAACGGTTACAGCAGAAACCTTAACCCATCATCCACAATCCATTCACAGACAGTGGTGTAACTCGCCCGCCGCCGCCTCCCGAGTTTTAGTAAACGTGTGTTCGCCGTCTATCATCCATCGCTCCCACGCCGCCCGCAACTTTACTTTAAACGCCTTGTTTACGCCAATGTCCAGCGGTTGGAGTTTATTTAACCTCCCCGGAATGACGACAAGCTCCGAATTAATTTTCTTCACTCAGCTTTTCTGTGAGATGAGCGCCCATGGAGTCACAGATCAGATGTGTGGAAAAAAAACACCCGGTCGCACAACAGTACCTTTATAGATTTTGGAACTCAGTACACGTATAAGACACACCGGATTATCAGGCGCACGTCCGATTTCTGGGAAATTATTTTAGGCTTTTAGGTGCGCCTTATAGTCCAGAAAATACGGTATGTACAAAATCTTTTGGTGCCCTGTCCTGGGTGTATCTGCCCTGCGCCCGAAACGTTCTCCCCTGAATGGGGGTGGGCATGTACAGGTGTTAAAACTAAGACGATTTTAAGACTAAGAAAATTCCAATTCAACCCTAGCAGTTTAAAAGTTATGTGGGCAGGGAACCCGACCCGAGGGCCTTCCCCAAATTGTTTTCTACCCTCTCTGAAGCATGTGATTGTCCAAAACACAAAGCTGTGCAGTGCAGGGTGTCCCCATGGGTGTCCTCTCACAGTCCAAAAACATGGATCAAGGGCAACTAAATTCTCCAAATTGCCCCATATTGAGTGTGTGTATGTGAGCGACTGGCACCCCGAAATGTTTACCCCTGGATGGGTATGGGGACAACCCCCCCCCACCGCGACCCTAATACAGGATTAAAGGGAAGATAATGGATGGATTCTGATATCTGATAACATAATAAAAAAAAAAACTGTCACGTGTACAGGCGTTAGAAGGAAGACGACGCCTGCCATACATACTCGCCGTTCCAATTCATCCTGAGCAGTTTAAAAGTTATGTGGGCAGGAAACCCGACCCGAGGGCCTTCCCCAAACTGTTTTCTACCCTCTCTGAAGCGTGCGATTGTCCAAAACACAAAGCTGCGCAGTGCGGGGTGTCCCCATGGGTGTCCTCCCATAGTCCAAAAACATGGATCAAGGGCAACTAAATTATCCAAACTGCCCCATATTGAGTGTGTGTGTGTGTGAGCGACTGGCACCCCGAAATGTTTACCCCTGGATGGGTATGGGGACCCTCCCCCCACCGTGACCCTAATACAGGATTAAAGGGAAGATAATGGATGGATTCTGATATCTGATAACATAGTAAAAAACTGTCACGTGTACAGGCGTTAGAACGAAAACGACGCCTGCCATACATACTCGCCGTTCCAATTCATCCTGAGCAGTTTAAAAGTTATGTGGGCAGGAAACCCGACCCGAGGGCCTTCCCCAAACTGTTTTCTACCCTCTCTGAAGCGTGCGATTGTCCAAAACACAAAGCTGCGCAATGCGGGGTGTCCCCATGGGTGTCCTCCCACAGTCCAAAAACATGGATCAAGGGCAACTAAATTCTCCAAATTGCCCCATATTGAGTGTGTGTGTGTGTGTGTGAATGACTGGCACCCCGAAATGTTTACCCCGGGATGGGTATGGGTATGGGGAACCCCCAACCGTGACCCTAATACAGGATTAAAGGGAAGATGGATGGATTCTGATATCTGATAACATAGTAAAAAAACTGTCACGTGTACAGGCGTTAGAACGAAGACGACGCCTGCCATACATACTCGCCGTTCCAATTCATCCCGGTCGGTTCAAAACTTATGGAGTTAGGTAGGCACGTGACCCGAACCGAGGGCCTTCCCCAAACTGTTTTCGACCCTCTCTAAGCGTGCAGTTGATCCTCATACACCGATATTAAGAAGTGCCCGATACTTTTGTGCTCACATTGAGGTTCAATGAATAAAAACCCGACTGAAACATTTCAGTAAGGACGCTGGAGGTGAGGGAATGAAGGCGTGTTGTACTCACGGCTTTATATTCATACTGTAAACTACGCGCGGTAACGTCCGCCATGTTTCCAACCGGTTACAATGCACCGCTGAGATCAAAGGAGCGGCGCCGCTGCGTTAACGAGCTCTTCACGCAGGCGCAGCGCGGGAAAGATCAAACAACCCGCCGCCGAATTCGCTCGAATCCTGGTTTGTGGTTCTGCAGCTGAAGCGACCTTCTTCAAAAACAACACGACGCGCTCAGAACGACATGATGCTCCGCACCGCCATCCGCTGCTGACGCTTTCCTGCTTGAAACAGAGCGCCGATGATAGATGAACGCCCCCGTCTGGATGGGTGGTGTAATAGCACATTCATCTCCATCCATCCATCCATCCATCCATCCGTCCATCCATTATGTTCCTCCTAATCCTCTACTAGGTTCGCGCGGGGGTTTCCTCATGCCCATCCAGGAGATAATGTTTTGGGCGCTGGGGCAGATACACCCAGGACAGGGAGCCAATCTCACTCTCATACACACATGCACACACTTACTCACACAAACACACCCTATATGGGGCAATTTGGAGAATTCAGTTGACCGTGATCCATGTTTTTGGACTGTGGGAGGAAACCCGAGAACCCAGAGGAAACCACCACGGACACGGGGAGAACATGGAAACTCCACTTAATCAAATTTTATCTCATTATTCTCATTTGAAGAATGAAGCTTTAGCTTCATCCTCTTCTAGTGTCGAGGGGGGTGGGGGGGGTCTCCATGCCCATCCAGGGGAAAACGTTTCGGGTGCTGGGCAGATACACCCAGGACAGGGCGCCAATCTATCACTGGGCACACATTCACACAGACACACTCTATATGGGGCAATTTGGAGAATTAAATTGACCTTGATCCATGTTTTTGGACTGGAGGAGGAAACTGGAGAACCCGGAGAGAACCCACGTGGACACGGGGAGAACATGGAAACTCCACCCAGATTGGGATTCGAACCGGGAATCCCTAGCGCTGAGAGGAGAACATGCTAACCACTAAGCCACGTAATCTCATTTTATCTCATTATTCTTCTTATTATTTAATTAATCCATTCATTCATTAGCTTTAGCTTAAACCTGGGTTGGGGGGGCATTCCTTATGCCCATCCAGGGGGGAAAGTTTTGGGCGCTGGGGCAGAAACACCCAGGACAAGCACACAAACACACGCTCTATACAGGGCAATTTAGAGCATTCAATTTATCTTAAATCTATGAACTGTGAAAGGAAACCAGAGAACCCTGAGAAAATCCACGTGGACATGGGGAGGACATGGAAACTCCACCCAGATTCGAACCTGGATCCCTAGTGTTGAGATAGAGACGTGCTAACTACCAAACCACAGGATGTGGTAGCCATCCATTCATTCAGCACAAAATGTGAAACATGATGTAATCCATTCAGCCTACAGGGGGCGACATTTCACAAAATGCGTCGTTACATTCAGAGAAACGCGACAAATAAATTTATTGATTGATTTATTTATATCATATATTTCTATTTATACTTAAGGGAACTATATTTTAAAGTTTACATATAATGTTTTATATGTAAATATTATATTATAAATATTAATAATATTTTAAAGTTTATATATAATGTTAATTACTAGCAGGAAGTTTATTATATGTGTTAATCATGTTCTGTTGTCCGTTGTCGAATTAAACTGGCAGAACAAACTCCTTGCACCTGGTACTTTTATCCGCCAGGTGGCACCAAACTCACAGAACAGCATTGCGACGATGCAAAAAGGGAAAATTGATTCAATTCCATTCAAAGCTTTATTGTCATAAGCACATATAGAAACATATTTCCCTGTGCAATGAAATTATTACTTTGCCGTTAGCCCTGAATGAGTAAGAAAAAGTAAATATAATAATAATTATGAAAATATAAATGTAAATATGACCAGCTATGGATTGGCGCCCTGTCCTGGGTCTATCTGCCCAGCGCCTGAGATGTTCTCCCCTGGATGGGCATGGGGAACCCCACCGCGAATCTAATAGAGGATAAGCGGGAGATAATGAATGAATGAATAACTATAAATAAATAAATAAATAAAGGGGCTTAGTGGTTAACGTGCTTCTCCTCTCAGCCCTAGGAGAGGAGAGTTTCCATGTTCTCCCCGTGTCCGCGTGGGTTTCCTCCAGGTTCTCCGGTTTCCTCCCACAGTCCAAAAACATAGATTAAGTTAATTGAGTTCTCAAATTGCCCCATAAAGAGTGTGCGTGTCTGTGTGAGTGAGTGAGTGTGTACCCAGTGATAGATTGGCGTCCTGTCCTGGGTGTATGTGCCCAGCGCCCGAGACGTTCTCCCCTTGATTGGCATGGGGAACCCCCCCACGACCCTAATAAAGGATAAAGTGGAAGATAATGGATGCATGGATAAATAAATATAAGGCACAGTGGTTTAGTGGTTAAAGGCACAGTGGTTTAGTCGCCTCTCAGCTCTAGGGATTCCCGGTTCGAATCCCCATCTGGGTGGAGTTTCCATGTTCTCACCGTATCCGCGTGAGTTTCCTCCTGGTTCTCTGGTTTCCTCCCACAGTCCATAAACATAGATCAAGGTCAATAGAATTCTCCAAATTGCCCCATTTAGAGTGTTTGTGTGAGTGAGTGAGTGTGCCCAGTGATAGATTGGCACCCTGTCCTGGGTGTATCTGCCCAAAACCCAAAATGTTCTCCCCTGGATGGGCACGGGGAACCCCCCCGCGACCCTAATAGAGGATAAAGCAGAAGATAATGGATGGAAAAATAAATAATAAAAAAAAACACACACACTCTATGTACATATTGTGAGGAAGAAAAAAATTGTGCAAAGCTACATTATATTGCAATAGTTCGATGGGGTGTGTGGAATAGCTTTAAGTCTGTGAGGTCATCAGCTCAGCTGTTCATGAGTCTAATAGCTGTGGGGGAAAAAGAATCAGAATCAGAATCAGGTTTATTGGTCACATACGTTGTTATACATGGTACAGCCATGTATACAGTATACACTAATTCATTCATTCATTCATTATCTTCTGCTTTATCCTCTACTATGGTCGCGGTGGGGTTCCCCATGCCCATCCAGGGGAGAACGTTTCGGGTGCTGGGCAGATAGACCCAGGACAGGGCGCCAATCCATCGCTGGGCACACACTCACTCAGACACACTCTATATGGGGCAATTTTGAGAATTCAATTAACTTGATCCATGTTTTTGGACTGTGGGAGGAAACCGGAGAACCCGGAGGAAACCCACGCAGACACGGGGAGAACATGGAAACTCCACCCAGATGGGGATTCGAACCGGGAATCCCTAGCGCTGAGAGGAGAACATGCTAACCACTAAGCCACCATGCCGCCCGGTACAGTATACACTAGAGTTCGTTAATCTGCTGGTTTTCACACTTCTGTACCTCCGACCTGATGGTAGAAGTGTGAATCGTCTGTGTTGGGGGTGTGTTGGATCTTTGATGATGGAGGTAGCTCTCCTGCGAACTCTGAATTGGTAAAGGCTCTGCAGAGAGGGTTGCTTAACAGCACTGAAGTGCAATTGGACACTTCTTTTAATTATTCAGTCTTCATTTTATGGGCTGGTATGTAAATGTCCTTTTATGAATCACCAGCAACCGTCTGTACGTTGAGTCACGTGACCTCCTGCTGTCTGTGATGAGAGTCAGCATGAATCACTTCCTCAGGAATGAATGCTATAAGTTTAAGTACAAGCTACAGCCGACCACCCCGTGCACATCCAATAATACTCTGTCTGTCTCCGTGGCCACCTGCATCCATCTGTCCGCATATGTGTCGATGAGCGTCTGCGATTCGCTCCACCCCACAGGGGCACCTGGGGTAAACAATCCCAGCGTCAGTCACGCTTTTAAAAAAGGCTCCATGGTTTGGGGCGCACGTCCACCTCTCAGTGCTGGGGATTAAGGTTCAAATCCCAATCTGGGTTTCCATGTTCTCCCCATGTCCGTGTGGTTTTCCTCCGGGTTCCCCGGTTTTCCAAATTACCTCCATATAGTGTGTGTGTGTGTGAGTGTATAACCAGCGAAAGATTGGTGCCCTGTCCCATATCTACCCAGCATCCAAAACGTTCCCTGAGTGGGCAAGGGGAACCCCCCCCCCATGACCCTGGTAGATGATTAAGTAGAACATTACATTACATTTTGGTTATTTAGCAGATGCTTTTATCCAAAGCGACTTACAAAGCGAGCCCAGGGTTGACACAGCGCCCCCTGGAGCAATGAGGGGTAAGGGTCTTGTTTAAGGGCCCACATTGGTAACTTTAATAGGCCTGGGATTAGAACCCACAACCTTCAGATTGATAGTTAGTGGTTAGTGATAGTTAGATTGATAGTGGTTAGCATGTTCACCTCTCAGCACTGAGGATCCATGTTCAAATCCCAATCTGGGTGGAGTTTCCATGTTCTCCTTGTGTCCGCGTGGGCTTTCTCCTGGTTCTCCAGTTTCCCACAGTCCAAAAACATGGATTCAAGGTAAATTGGTTGCTCTAAATTGCCCCTATATAGTGTGTGTGTGTCTGTGTAAGTTTATGTGCATTAATAAAATGATGTATTGGCATCCTGTCCTGTATCTACCCAGTGCCCAAAATGCTCTCCCTGGATGGGCATGGGGAACCCCCCTGGTGGCCCTAGTACAGGATTAAGAGAACGATAATGGATGGGTACCGCATACGGGTGGCATGGTGGCGTAGTGGATAGGACGTTCTCCTCTCAGCGTTATGGCTTCAGTGAGTGAGTGTGTGCTCAGTGATATATTGGCACCCTGTCCTGGGTGTATCTGCCCAGCATCCGAAATGTTCTCCCCTGGATGGGCTTGGGGACCCCCACCCCCTCAACCCTAATAGAGGAAAAGGAAGATAATGGATGAATGAATAAATTCCCCCTATATACTGTGTGTGTCTGTGTAAGTGCCCTGAATTTGATTACCATACATTCACCCCCCACCCCCCGACCATAGAGGAATAAGCAGAAGATAATGAATGAATGAATGCCTTTCTCTAGAGGGGCGTGTCTGCAATTAACACACGCCCCCTCACACACAAACATATTTTTCACAGCGCTTGGCCAACCTTTTAATGTCCTGTCTTGTTTTGCTGCTCTTTCCTTACAACCATTGCCCCTGGTGCCCATGTGGGCAGAAGAGGGAAGCAGTGCCTTTAGTACCCCTCTACTGCTTCTAGCTCTATATAGCTCTGTATTTACTGTGTGTTCCTTTTCTATTCCTAAATGAGGTAAACTCTCTAGGTTCCACCGATCTACCCCCCCCCCCCGTAGGTATTAGACTGTAGATAGTCCATTCATCCATTATCTTCCACTTTATCCTATTCTAGGGTCGCGCGGGGGGGGGGGGGTTTCCCCATGCCCATCTAGGAGAGAATGTCTTGGGCACTGGGCAAATACACCCAGGACAGGGCGCCAATCACTTGGTACACACTTACTCACACAAACACATTCTATATGGGGCAATTCAATTGACCTTGATCCATGTTTTTGGACATACGGGAGAAAACCGGAGAACCCGGAGGAAACCCACACGGAAACGGGGAGAACATAGAAACTTCACCCAGATTGGGATTCGAACTGGAATCCCTAGTGCTGAGAGGAGAACATGCTAACCACTAAGCCACCATGCCGCTCTCAGTAGATAGTACAATATATAAAAATCAGACTCTATACCTACAACACTGGGTCCGCAGGTCTATTAGTAAAAACCTCATTCTCACCATTCACACATGAGAATGTTAACTCCAGACTCTTGACAATAGTTTACAGAGCAGCACATTGAGTTCACAGACTCCACCCGTGTTCAGGATGTTGCTCATCGGCGGTCTCATGAATGCCGGGACTTACTGTAAACCTAGGATTAAGGTGTGGCATCGTGTCGTCTCTCCACTGCCACTGCACACTCACGCCGCCGCTGTTACTCACCTGTCTGCGGCCAAGGAAAGTGTGACGGACTCGGCCACAGAGGAGCGCCTGCTGCTCATGAGGTTGAGTGATGAGGATTTCCACAGTGACGAGGATCTTAAAGATCGAATCGTTTGGCTGCCCTAATTTGCCCCATATAGAGTGTGTTTCTGTGAGTGAGTGTGTGCCCAGCGATAGATTGGCGCCCTGTCCTGGGTGTATCTGCCCAGCGCCCGAAATGTTCTCCCCCCCCCCACGTGACTCCAGTAGAGGATTAAGAGGAAGATAATGGATGGATACGTTGCCTTTCTCTAGAGGGGCGTGTCTGCAATTGAAATTAAACGATAAGGAGGAGGGGGCTGATCTGAGAACCCCATCCACAATAATAAGCTTTTTTCTGATTAAAGATCAGGCTGTGGCTCCAGGTTCCAATCCCAAAATCGAATCTTTTGGCTGCCCCAAATTGCCCCATATGTGTGTGCGAATGAGTGTGCCCAGCGATAGATTGGCACCCTGTCCTGGGTGTATCTGCCCAGCGCCCGAAACGTTCTCCCCTGGATTGGCATGGGAAACCCCCCAACGACCCTAGTATTGAATAAAGCGGAAGATAATGAACTAATATGTTGCCTTTCTCTAAAGGGGCCTATCTGCAATTAACAAAGTGTGACAGACTAGGCAACAGAGGAGCACCTGCTGCTTATGAGGGGGCTGATCTGAGCACCCCATCTACAATAATACGCTTTTTTCTGATTGGAGATCAGATTAACGACGATTTCCACAGTGCGTAGTATGTGGCTCCAGGTTCCAATCACAAAATAGAATCTTTTGGCTGCCCTAAATTGCCCCGTGTAGCGTGTCTGTGGGAATGAGTGTGCCCAGCGATAGATTGGCGTCCTGTCCTGGGTGTATCTGCCCAGCGCCTGAAACGTTTTCCCCTGGATAGGCATGGGGAACCCCCCCCCCCGCCCCCCGTGACCCTAGTACAGGATAAAGCAGAAGATAATGAATCGATATGTTGCTTTTCTCCAGGGGGACGTGTCTGCAATTAACAAAGTGTGATGGACTCGGCCAAAGAGGAGCGCCTGCTGCTTATGAGGTTGAGCGATAAGGACGACGTGGCTGATCTGAGCACCCCATCCACAATAATACACTGTTTTTCTGATTGGAGATCAGAAGGTAGCATGCAGTGTAGGCTGTGGCTCCATGTTGAAATCCCAAAATCAAATCTTTTGGCTGCCCTAAATTGCCCCATATAATGTGTGTCTGTGTGCATGAGTGTACCCAGTGATAGATCGGTGCCCTGTCCTGGGTGTATCTGCCCAGCGCACGAAATGTTCTCCCCTGGATAGGCATTCCCCCCTCCCCCCTCCCCCCCCACGACCCTAGGAGAGGATAAAGCAGAAGATAATAAATGAATAAGTTACCTTTCTCTAGGGGGACGTGTCTGAAATTAACAAAGTGTGACGCGGTCGTCCACAGAGGAGCGCCTGCTGCTTATGAGGTTGAGCGATAAGGTCGAGGCTGACCTAATGGGGCTGATCTGAGCACCCTATCCACAATGATACACTGTTTTTCTGATTGGAGATCAGATTAATGAGGCTTTCCACAGTGTGTAGGATGTGGCTCCAGGTTCGAATCCCAAAAGCAAATCATTTGGCTGCCCTAAATTGCCCCATTTAGTGTGTGTCAGTGTGAATTAGTGTGCCCAGCGATAGATTTGCGCCCTGTCCTGGGTGTATCTGCTCAGTGCCCGAAATCCCGAAATGTTCTCCCCTGGATGGGCATGGGGACCCCCCTCACCCCCGGGACCCTAGTAAAGGATTAAGAAGAAGATGATGCCTTTCTCTAGAGAAATCAGATTAACGAGAATTTCCACAGTGTGTAGGATGTAGAACGGCAGAGCATCCATATGGTGGGTGGAGCTTATATGATTGATAGTTCATGAGGGTAGGAATGAGAAGAGAACCTCCACCTGCTCCACCTCCCCAGTCAGGTGCATGGACAGATTCCCCAAGCGTTGCCGTCTCGCGTTTAGGCCCCGCCCATGACAATATGCTCTGATACACACAACAAGCTGTTTATTACAAAATTAACGATTGCCGGCGGGTCGTCAGCAATCCGGGTTCGGAAGGCAAAGATAAAAAAAAGAAAAAAGTATATTGAAATGATTTTTTTTACACAATCCCCAAAATGGAAGACCTGTGGACTTGGACAATAAAAAATAAAATACTGGGTGATTCCTCATCAGTGCAATGCTAGAAAACCTAGGAATCAAATCCAAATGACTCAATTGAATTGTTCCAGTAGTTAGATTACAGTCACTTTGCTGCCAGGATCAGGATCTGGATCTGGATCTCTACCACTAAACCCCATAAAACCCAAAATACGCGGACACCCGTCAGCATTGATACGCGGCCCATGTCCTTTGAGTGATTCGGATCATCCGGGTCTGATTATTACCGATGGCATCAGCAACCCGTCCCGAACCCTTCAGTGTCCGTTTATGGTATGAACATACGAAGCGTTCCGCTGTAACATCAAGACCTACGGGAATATCTTTACAGCTATATAAGATTCTGGCGGGTTCCCCCGGACAAATGAGCCTCTCATTTGGGGCTCTTGTTGTAGTCGGGGGAGTGGAGGAACCCGGGGCTGCTCGGTGGCGAGGAGGAGGAGGACGATGCCGAGGAGGAGAAGTTGCATGGCGCCGAGGAAGCTTTGATCTGGAGCCACTTCTCTCCCAGGGCCTTGGCGAAGTGATCGTCCACCGATAAGCTGATGGACAGCTGCCTGGAGGTGCCCCTGGGGTAGTTGACGCCGAGGCTGCGCTGGAAATGCTCGTCCACGTTGTCGTAGCCCCGCTGCGTCACCACTGGATGGGGAGAGAGGGGGAGAGGGTAAGGAAAGGGGTTGTTGGAGGCCTGGAAGCCGATATAGTATAAAACAACGTACCGGTGGGGGGGCTGGCGCAGTCGTCGGGTCTGCGGGCGGATTTCAGCGACGAGACGCAGGTGATCACCGACGGGCGAGTCTGCGGGGAGAGAGCCGGGAGAATTCGTTTGAACGAAGGTTGAGTTCGGGAAAGCTGCCACCTTTTGAAACCTGTTTTCCCCAAACAGGTCAATAACAGCGCTGGTGTGTCGGGACTTGTTGACAACATTCCTGCAGCCTGTGCTCACATTTCTGCCTCAATCTGGCTGGATTGCATATCTTGAACAAGCAAAGGCCTGTCTGTGCACTCGCATGGCCCCCGATGGACGCCTAGTTCACATTCTGCCAGGTGGCATAGGTAAAACCAGGGCTGGAGTGCTCTGTCCCCATTGGCCCTCATGGGCCGGACCAGGGAGCATCACCTGTACGTGGGCGAAAGCAATTGCTCGGTTTCCAACGTCCTAAATCGATGGCTGGAGTCAGAAAAGGGCACCCTGGAGTCTTGCTCAAGGATCTAACCTGGGATTAGAACCCACAACTTTTAGACTGAAAGCCCAACACCCTAAACACTGAGCTACCACATCCTCATTGGTCGGACCCAAGAAGCTCGGACTATTCCAGCTCCTGGTGCACCTAATTCTAGTGTCTGCTTGGGTTTCCTCCAGGTTCTCTGGGTTCCCATAGTCAAAAAACATGGATTTAAGGAAAATTAGCTGCTTTAAAAAAATTCTCTTTATATAGACTGTTTGAGTGTGTGTCCAGCGATAGATTGGCGTCCTGTCCTGGGTTTATGCACGTAGTTTATATATATAGCACTTTTTACAACAGTACATTGTCACAAAGCAGCTTTAGACCAATTGATGAGCCATTGCTTGGCTCCCGACGTCCTAAATTGATGGCTGGGGTCAGAAAGGGGCGTCCTGGAGCAATGATCTTTAGAAGTCTTGCTTAAGGATGTAACCTGGGATTAGAACCTACAACTTTTAGCGTAAGAGCCCACAACCTGACCACATCCACATTGGTCGACCCTAAAAGTCAATGCTTAGCTCTGGCCCTCGGACAATTCCTCGGACTATACTGGAGAACCTGGAGGAACCACATCTTCATTGGTCAGACCCTAGAAGTCAACGCTTAGCTCTGGCCTGCGGACTATTCCGGCTCCTGGTGCGCCCAATCCTATTGTGGGAAAACCATGTGGGTTTCCTCCAGGTTTTCTGGGTTCCTCCCACAGTCCAAAAACATAGATTTAAGGAAAATAAAAAAGATCCCAGTATATAGATTGTTTGAGTGTGTGCCCAGCAATAGATTGCCCCCCCCCCCTCAACCAGCGCCTGAAACGTTCTCCCCTGGATGGGCATGGGGAACCTCCCCGCAACCCGCAGATTAAGGAGAAGGTAATGAATGGATAACTTGATGGCGGGGTCAGGAGGTTGGGGGTTGATACAGCCCCCATGGAGCAATTAGGGTTAAGGGTCTTGCTCAAGGAAAGCGATAGATTGGCGCCCTGTCCTGGGTGTATCTACCCACTTGCTCCCCTGGATGGGCATGGGGAACCCCCTCGCGACCCTAGTAGAGGATAAAGCGAAAGATAATGGATTTGAACCCACAACCTTCCACCCCAACCACTGACCTACCCCACCCTGGGAGTGCAGCATCACCTGTATGTGTGTGAGAGTCGACGCTTGGCTCTGGCCCTCAGACATTCCCGGCTCCCGGTGCGCTTTCTTGATGAGAGCGAGCGGTTCGTCCATGACCGGCGTGCAGTGCACCGGACTGGGGATGATGTCGGTGGGACTGGCCCCGGGGCTCCAGGTGGAGGTGGGACTCTCAGGTACTTGGGATGCCGATGCTCTTCTGGCATTGGCCTGGCTCTTGCTCAGGGCTCTCTCTCTCCTGAAAGCAACAGTACGACGTTAGTATGATAAAGAACCCACCTGGTTGCCACCTTACATGAGCTCCACCCTCTATATGGATATATAATTCCACAGCCTACATACTATGTTAGTCCTCCAATCTGGTCTCCAGGGATTATTTGAGTGGTGGAGTTGTCGCCCCACTTAATGTATGCCACATACAGATGCACTTGGTAATCCTACAGTTACAGCCTACTACATACTATTTTAGTCCTCTAATCTGGTCTTCATGAAGAAAAACTTATATGGGTGGTGGATGTTTCTCTGAGCACTTCATCATACCCACCTCCTTCAACCCTTCCCCTTATGTATTCCACATACAGATGCACTAGGTAATCCTACAGTTGCAGCCTATTATATATTATTTTAGTCTTCTAATTTGGTCTCCATGGAGATAAACAGGGATTATTTGGGTGGTGGATGTTCCCATATATGTTGCCACACAGTGTGTGGGGGTCGCACACTATCGGATGCTATTTGTAGTGCTACAATTACAACCTATAGTCCAATCTAAAGCCACCCACACGTCAGGTATCATTCAGGTGGAGGAGGCTTCTCAGCACTACAGTATCATTGACATGATGGTGGTGCGAGTGGACCAGAAATAATCAGTAATAATCTCCACCTTGTGTCGGTCCCAAGGGGCTCCTGTGAAAACACCAGACAACATCCATCTACACAACAAGTCAAGTACCTTTCCTCCAGCGTCCTTCCCGGTTCCGAGCCGTGCTTCCTCTTGAGCGGATGTGCCGGGATGAACCGGATCCTGTCGCTGGCCACGTGCCGGAAGCGGTC
>JAFMOD010001568.1:253717-265654 GCA_019802435.1 Corydoras maculifer
CACACACAACCATATATATATATAAACACAGTTACACTACATCACACACACATCTACACACTACGCTACACATCAAAAACACACACACACACACAAACAAACAAACACTCTCACACACACACACACACGCGTACATTGCATCGCATTGTGGGGACTTTATATTGACTCACATTCGGACTCACACAAACCTTAACCATAACCACCCCCACACACATACACACACACACACAACCATATATATATAAAAACACAGTTACACTACATCACACACATATATGCACACTACGCTACACATCAAAAACACACACACACAATCACACACACACACACACGTACATTGCATCGCATTGTGGGGACTTTACATTATTATTATTACTATTGACTCACATTCAGACTCAACATTAACCATAACCACCCCCACACACATATATATATATATATATATACACAAACACACACAACCATATATATAAACACAGTTACACTACACTACACACACACACACACACACACACACACATACATATATATATATATATATACACACACACACTACACACAAATGTGTGCACACGTATACGCCGCACAAACACACACACACAAATATAAACACACATGCGCACACACATACACTTCACATACACTTGACACACAAACACATAAACACACTATACTACACAACAAATACACACACAGGTGTACACCCAGAAATATCTATGTATTCACACAGACTAAACTACACATCAAACACACATATACAATATACAAACACACGTACACAACAAAATTTACAATACACACCCGTGCACACACGTACGCTGGACACACACACACACACACACATTTAAATATATACACACGCACACACACACACCTCACAAACACACACACACACACACACACACACACACACACACACACATATATATACAAATATATAGTTACATTGTGTGGACCAGCTTGGAGCATGTGAGTGTATCAACAGGTTTTGGTTCCCACAGTGTTATATATACTTGTACAGACACAAACACACACACACACACAAACACACACACACATCCAAAGCCATTTTTAAAATAAAGACTGCATCTGCATGACTCTTATTTAAAATTAATTTTAGCCTCCACAAACGTCCTGGTTTCTCACGTGGTCCTTTGAGACATAAAGAATACGATCGCTCATATCACACTGCCAAAACGTCCCCCAAAATGTCCAAAATTAAGACAAATAAAGACACAACAGATTTACACGTATCCCCTAAAATGATCTGCCAGTATAGTAAGGTGGATTTGTTTGAAACTTTTAAAGATTTTCCGACTTATTTTTTACTTATAGATAATATATTTAGATACTCATTATAAACTTGATGCTATGTAATAAACTATACTTTCAGAGCCCCACACCTGTGGTGGGGTGCAGCTGGTTCGAGCCTTGTTTTCCACCCAGATTACAATCTGGACCCAGCAGATGGCTGCTGCACTGAAGTGGAACGCCTGGTGTGGTCTCCGGGAGGACAGGGGACTGTGCGGAGACCACACCTTGCTCCTTTTTTCCAGTGCCTGAGGGAGGGTTATTTCTTTTTGTCTTTGAGCGCACCGACACAAAAGCGAGCACCTTGACACCGACGACCTGACACCCGGAGTAGAACCTCCAGCCATGGACCTCCACATTGGGGAACCTCTTGTTAGCTAGTTCAATTCAGCCATGAGTTACCCCGCTGGGCCAATCAGAGTGATTAATACCATCACAATTAGTATCTAAAGGTGAGAGGGATTACCTTCCAAGATGTAGACCTTGAAGCCGCTGCTCATCCTTGTTATATAGTGGAAGTTGGTGACCGCCATGGTTCCTGCACTGTCTGCAGACTTCAGCAGGACCGAAGTGTCTTGAATGCAGCGTGCATCCCGACAGAGACTTTTCAAGAACATCCTGCTCTGCGCTCCTATTGGCTGCTCCAAGCCCAGCCTCCTTCCCTCTGTTCTTCCTTGTCTTTGTTTGTGTCCCTGTCCAGATCCCAGAACTTTAACTAAGGTGTGAAGTCGCATCTCCTCCTCGGCTCCACCCTCGGACCCGCTTCGTCCATACCTTATTTCACATGGACTTGGGAGGACGCCGAATCTTATGGGTAAATCTATCCCGGGGTCCATCACGGATCCGTCCAAAGCGGCCCCCGAGCATTGTTCCCCTCTCCGAATATCCAGCCCTGCCCCTCCTTTGGGCCTCCGTTCTAAAATCTGGTCCGACCACATTTTTCCGAAAGGCTTTATCTACCTGCGCCGTCATTCTCGCGGCCTGTCCGTACACGCTGGTTCCCCCCATTCTCAAACGCCAGGCCTTTTCCCCTTTGTACACCAAGACACTAGACACTGAAGCGATCTGGGCGCTTTGTGCCTGTAATCCTGCCCGAGCACGTTGAAGCATCTACAGTCCCACTTACAATGCGGATCTGGTAAAACACGGGATCTGGTAATCCTGGCTCTCAGGGGTATTTCCAACAACCCGTGTGTGTCCCCGGGACCCAGGGTGCTTTTCGGTTGGCCTTTAATCCTCACGAGGCTCAATATCTGTGTACAATACAGAGCCCAGGCCCGGGATCAGTTCAGTTCCCATCAAAAGTTAATTATATATAAACAATTCTGTTTTGAGAACGTTTGGGGCACGCTAATGAGATGTGAGACGGCTGAGGCCGACTCGCCACCTTGTATGCCTCGCGCCTGGTACCGTCTAACTGCCCTCTATCACCTCCAATCATGGCCTGTACCTCTATACTTCCGTCGCACTACCTCACCACCCCCTGCAGGATGTCCTGTCCTGGCGATCACAGAAGAACCTCGATCCCGCTGGTGTAGCTGCCGCCTCGTCACTTTTCCCATTGCTTGAGTACCTGACGACGCACTGCTGGTGCCGCACATCGGGATGAGTGCAAACAGCACACCTAGTGTTGGCGTCCATCACACCATTTTCTACTTAAAGGGAAGAGAGGGCGGCCTGCAGTAGGTCGCTAACCCCCTGCTGGTCATAGGGCTGTTTGCTGGGCTTGCTTCCTTTCTTGCTCTTGTCTTTTAGGTGGCACTCACATCGAGCGGCTGGGGAGGACAAGGGTGTGTGTGTGGGTCTGTGTGTGTATGTTGTAAATTTGTGTGGGTAGTGTGTGTGTGTATGTGTGGCATATATGTGTGTGTGCTCGGGTGTGTATTGTAAATTTTTGTGTGTATATATGTTTATAAATATATGTTTTTGTGCGTGTATAGTGTATATATGTATATGTCTGTGTTTAGTGTATATATATATGTGTATATATATATATATATATATATATATATATATATATATACACTGCACAAGACACACACACACACACACACACACGCACACACACGCACACACACACACACACACATATATATATATAGATATATATATATATATATATAGATATATATATAGATAGATAGATAGATAGATAGATAGATAGATAGATAGATAGATAGATAGATAGATAGATAGATAGATAGATATAGATATAGATATGTGTGTGTGTGTTTGTGTGTGTCTGTGTATAGTTATGTTTTTGAGTCTATATACTGTATATGTGTGTATAAATTGTATTTGTGTGTGTGGTGTATATTTATAAGTCTGTAAAGTGTATATATGTATATGTTTGTATATAGGTTTTTATGTGTGTGTAGTGTATATATATGTTTTTGTGTGTGCATATATTTGTGTATATTTTACATATGTATGTGTGTGTGTGTGTGTATGTATAGTGTATATATGTTTTTGTGTGTGCAGGATGGATGCCCTCTCTGAGGTAAACATACTCAACATCCAGCATCGCGAAATTCCTGTCTCCATAGCAACACTTGTCCATTCAGCATGGAATGGTCCCACCGGCAGCTATTCCAACTGATTCATCCATGATGTATCCGATTCGTGGAGCAACGAAATCCTCTTCCTTAATCTGGGAACCATGCTCCAAATATCAGGAACCTTTTCTGTACTGGGTATCTACTTGGACCATGTCTTTACTCAGAGTTTGAAGAAGTGGAAGTTGAAATTTATAGGAGATCTACATGTGGTTTACATGCCATTGGAGTTAACTGTTGATGCTTGATCCGGTTCTTTCAAGTCTAATTTTAAGTCTTAAACCTGGAGCACACCCCAGGAGAACATGCCAATCTTAAAACACAAGACAAAACACACAGTCTATTTCTTGTATAAAATTATATTATTCTGTCATTCACTAGGCTTTTTGTGAATTCTACCATTTAACTGATTCAGGATTGAATAATTGCTCAAATGTCGCCCTCTGCTGGCGTATCTTTACCATAGCACTCTGATTCGACATGTTCTTTGAAGAATATCTGTATTTCTAGATGCACGAACATAGAGCAGATAGAATCCAAGATGCATTTAATATAGAGTATGTTCAAAAGCTTGTAAGTAGTGTTGTATACAGTATGTAGTATGCAGTAATTGTATGTATGTAGTTGCAAGTAAGCAGTATGAATATTTTACAATTATTTATTTATATACAGTGCGGGGCAGCACAGTGGCTTAATGGTTAGCACGTTCGCGTCGCATGGGTTTCCTCCGGGTTCTCCGGTTTCCTCCCACAGTCCAAAAACATGGATCAAGTCAATTTAGTTCTCCAAATTGCCCCATATAGTGTGTCTGTGTGCGAGTGTGTGCCCAGAAATAGATTGGCGCCCTGTCCTGGGTGTATCTGCCCAGCGCCCGAAACCATGCACAGTGCATGGGGAACCATGCACTGAATAGAATGCACTAAGTAGTATAAGGTTAGTAGTATGCAACAAGCATTATGAAGTGTGTACTTTTCAGTATGTAGTATGTTGTATGTATGTATGCACATGGCATTAATAAATATGTATTATGACGTAGATTGTATAAAGTCATAAATATCTAGTATGTAGTATGCTGTATGAGGGAAGCCGTGTGTAGTATGCAGTAGGCAATATGAGCGGAATAGCATCCATGAAATACTGCAGGATAGTGTTTATAGTATAGAATGAATAGTATGAAAGGAGAACTGTGTACTTTGCAGCAGGTAAGTTTACTTGAGTAGTACATAGTAGGCAGTATGAGCGGAATAGTAAGCCGTACATACATCAGTATAGTGTTTCTAGTATATAATTGGCAGTATGGAGTTAGTATGAAACAATAAGTAGTATGAAAAGAGAACTGACGTGAGCAGTACGTAGAATGCAGTAGGCAGTATGAGTGGAATAGTACATATTACATACAGTATAATGTTTCTAGTACATAATTGGCAGTATGAAGTTAGTACTAAACAATAAGCAGTATGAAAGAGAACTGACATGAGCAGTACGGTGTATGCAGTAGACAGTATGAGAGGAATAGTATGCATTACATACATCAGTGTGATGTTTATGGTATAGAATTGGCAGTATGAAGTTAGTACTAAACAATAAGCAGGCATGAATAGTACGTAGTATGCAGTATGAGCGGAATAGTATGCATTACATATATCAGTGTGATGTTTATAGTATAAAATTGGCAGAATGAAGTGAGTACTAAACAATAAGCAGTATGAAAGCAGAACTGATGTGAGCAGTACGTAGTATGCAGTAGGCAGTATGAGTGGAATGGTATGCATTACATACATCAGTATGATGTATATAGTATAAAATTGGCAGTATGAAGTTAGTACTAAACAATAAGCAGACGTAAGTAATACATATTAGGCAGTATGAGCGGAATAGTAAGCCGTACATAAATCAGTATGGTGTTTTTAGTATGTAATTGGCAGTATGGAGTTAGTACTAAACAATAAGCAGAAGTGAATAGTACGCAGTATGCAGTAGGCAGTATGAGCGGAATAGTACACACAGTATGATGTTTCTAGTATAGAATTGGCAGTATGAAGTTAGTACTAAACAATAAGCAGGATGAAAGGAGAACTGACGTGAGCAGTACGGTGTATGCAGTATAAGTGGAATAGTATGCATTACATACATCAGTATGATGTATATAGTATAGAATCGGCAGAATGAAGTTAGTACTAAACAATAAGTAGACGTGAGCAGTACATAGTATGCAGTAGGCAGTATGAAAGGAATAGTATGCATTACATACATCAGTATGATGTATATAGTATAGAATCGGCAGAATGAAGTTAGTACTAAACAATAAGTAGACGTGAGCAGTACGCAGTATGCAGTAGGCAGTATAAGCGGAATAGTACACATTACATACAGTATAATGTTTCTAGTACATAATTGGCAGTATGAAGTTAGTACTAAACAATAAGCAGGATGAAAGGAGAACTGACGTGAGCAGTACGGTGTATGCAGTATAAGTGGAATAGTATGCATTACATACATCAGTATGATGTATATAGTATAAAATTGGCAGTATGAAGTTAGTACTAAACAATAAGTAGACGTGAGCAGTACGCAGTATGCAGTAGGCAGTATGAGCGGAATAGTACACATTACATACAGTATGATGTTTCCAGTATATAATTGGCAGTATGAAGTTAGTACTAAACAATAAGCAGGATGAAAGGAGAACTGACGTGAGCAGTACGGTGTATGCAGTATAAGTGGAATAGTATGCATTACATACATCAGTATGATGTATATAGTATAAAATTGGCAGTATGAAGTTAGTACTATGCAGTATGAAGCAGACGTGAGTAGTACGCAGTATGCAGTATGCAGTATGTATGGGACCCATTTTACGGTATATGGCGCGCATGCGCAATCGTCCCCTCTCCGGGTGATGACATTTAGCGCTGTGAGAGGTTTAGCGGTAGCTGCTATCGGATTCTTTAGCTCAACGCAGCGGCTTTAGACGTCTCTCTGAAGATTTGCCGCGTTCCCGCGGTCGCTCTGGAACCGAAGGCCAGTTGAGAGGAAGCCATTTCGCGTGAGTCAAGGTTTTTTAATCCTGTCTAGCTGAAAAGAAAAGCGTTTGGTCACTGCGCTTAGCCGCCTCAGGTCTGTTAGCTTTTCCTCCGAAAACGCCATTGACCTGTTTACTGGAAACTAGTTAGTAGTCGGTTAGGACGAAGCGGGATGGATGTTACCCAGCAGGGTTTGACAGACTGGATGGTTTTAGGACTTCGTGGTTGTGTTAATGTGACATTCGTGACGGTGAGTGGAAAACTTGAGGTCGCTGCTGTTCACTGAACCAACAACCATCCATCCATCCATTATGTTCCTCCTAATCCTTTATTAAGGTCGCAGGGGGGGTTCCCCATGACCATCCAGGGTAGAACGTTTCAGACGCTGGGCAGATACACCCAGGACAGGGCGCCAATCAATCGCTGGGCACACATAGACACACTCACACAAACACACTCTATATGGGGCAATTTGGATGGAATTCAAATTGGAATTCAATTGACCTTGATCCATATTTTTGGACTGGTGGAGGAACCCGGAGGAAACCCACGCGGACATGGGGAGAACAGGGAAACTCCACCCAGATTGGGATTCGAACCGGTAATCTTTAGTGCTGAGAGGCGAACTGCTGACCACTAAGTCACCGTGCCGCGAACCCACAACCACCTATCCATCCATTATCTTCCACTTTATTCTGCACTAGGGTCGCCCATGCCCATCCAGAGGAATGCCCACCCAAGACAGGGTGCCAATCTATCGCCAGAAACACACTCTATATGGGGAAATTTAGAGACTTCAGTTGACCTTGATCCATGTTTTTGGACTGTGGGAGGAAAGCAGAGAACCCGGAGGAAACCCATGCAGACACTTGGAGAACAAGGAATCTCCACCCAGATTGGAATTCGAACCGGGCATCCCTAGCACTGAGAGGAGAACATGCTAACCACTAAGCCACCGTGCAGCGAACCAACAACCAAAAACCTCTAATGGGCAATGTACACTTAAAACGACGTTATTATCGATTAACCTGTTAATACAGCACTGTGTGTGTTTATGGTTTATGATTATGGGATCTGTAATAAAACAGCAACTCGCATATATATCTAATAGTAAATTCTATTTAATTATTAGCATTGAATACAGATGATATTAGTGGTCCAGGCCCTAAAACTATATTTGTAATATACACTCACCTGCCACTATATTATATACACCAATTTGGGTGGGTGGGGGAGCATCTACCACCCAAATAATACCTGTACTTTGGGTTCCTGATCATCAAAGAATACAATAAAGGGGACTAACAAAAGTACGTAGAGAACCAGATGGACTACAGAATGTAATGGTAGAACTACAAAGTCCATCTATATGATTGGTGGACTGATGGTAGAACAGTATTAACTATAAACTCCCACTTTCAGAAAGGTTTACAGCAGGGGTGCCCACACTTTTCTGGCCCGAGATCTACTTTTCCATTGGACAGGTCATCGAGATCTACCAGGGGTAATAATTTTTTTAGGCTTTTATATTGAAACCTGTTTACACACATCATGTTAGTATTGGGGCGGCACGTTGGCTTAGTGGTTGGCACGTTCACCTCTCAGTGTTAGGGATTCCTGTTTCGAATCCCAATCTGGGTGGAGTTTCCATGTTCTCCCCGTGTCTGTGTGGGTTTCTCCGGTTCTCTCCCACAGTCCAAAAACATGGATCAAGGTCAATTGAATTCTCCAAATTGCCCCATATCGAGTGTGATTGTGTGTGCACAGTAATAGATTGCCCCCCTGTCATAATGGATGGATAGATGTATGTTAGTATTGTCGAATCAGCATAGAAAAGATGGCTTCCAGTTTGACATTGCAAAAAAATATTCATCCTCCCACTCTAAATGAAAGTGGTATTTTAGTTATTTTGGAGCGAAGTCCTTCACTTGTCTTGTCAGTCAAATAAAGAGCAAAAACAGAAAATATCTAATGTAAAAAGAAACTATCCTAGTGTAGATGATTCGTGATCCAGTGCTTCGGAGGCGTGTCCACGGGCCGGTTTTTGGAACAGCCGAGAGAGACGTGGGGGGGGGGGGCAGACTGCTCGCTCGCAGAGATTCAGAATGAATCAAATTGTGTGTTAAAATGCGTGTGCGCGTGTGTAAGAGTGCTTCCGATACTGTGCTGTATTGTACTCTCGACGTATTGAGCACCCCTGGTTTACAGTGTCTTGTCAGTATATGTTCTCACTTTCTCTATACAGATTTTGTAATACAGGGTCAGGCATGATCCAGCATCACTGGAACATTGAGGGTGAGGAGACTAGTCTAAGGAACTTCACTGGTAAACTGGGGATTCGAACCCCAGCCTTTTAGATATGCAGTTGGCAGTATGTAGTTACTAGTATTCAACAGGTGACTGATGTCTGTAGTATGCAAATTGTATGAAGTAGGCAGTATGAAGTATTATGTCAGCAGCATGTGATTAAAAAGGGGTGGAGTTAGTGGTGATGGGGTCTTTGTATAGGGTCGTGATACAGATCCCATGGGGCAATAAGGTTGGAGCACCTTTCTCAAGGGCCACATTGGTAACCTGGGGATTTGAACGCTCTGCCTTTAGTTGAATTGTCAATCAATCTAGTATGCATTGTGATGTATACTACTGTAATTACTAGTATGCAAATGCCTGATAAAGTATTTTGTAGGCAGTATGAATGGCGCTGTAAGCAGTTGACGGGATGGAGCACAGTGTGCAGTACAAAGGGGGTGGAGTCAGTGGTTGATGGTGGCTCTTTGTATAGGGTCGGTTATGCTTCAGATCCCCTGGGGCAATTAGGGTTAAGGGCCTTTCCTAAGGGCCACATTGGGAAAGCCTTTAAATTAACTAACAATCTATCTAGTATGCATTGTGAAGTATGTGATTACTAGTATGCTGCAGGCCCCATAAAATATGTGGGTTGATTGTATGTAGTAGGAAGTATGAAGCATTATGTCTGTAGTATGCAATAATAAAGGGGTGGAGTCAGTGGTAATTGCGTTATTGTATAGGGTTGGCCATGCTGCAGATCCATTAGGGCAATAAGGTTGGAGGGCCGTTCACAAGGGCCACATTGGTAAACTGGGGATTTGAACCCTCTGCCTTTAGTTGAATTGTCAATCAATCTAGTATGCATTGTGAAGTATGTAATTACTAGTATGAAAATGCCTGATAAAGTATGTAGTATGCAATGGGTTGGGTGTAGTAGGCAGTATAAATGGCGCTGTATGCAAATGACGGGATGGAGCTCAGTGTGCAGTACAAAGGGGGTGGAGCCAGTGGTGATGGTGTCTTTGCATAGGGAATCAGAATCAGGTTCAGGTCGGTCATGCTTTAGATCCCCTGGGGCAATTAGGGTTAAGGACCTTTCCCAAGGGCCACATTGGGAAAGCCTTTAAATTAACTGTCAAATGTTACAGGCCACATAAAGTATGTGGTATGCAATGGGTTGATTGTATGTAATAGGAAGTATGAAGCATTATATCTGCAGTATGCAATAATAAGGGGGTGGAGTCAGTGGTAATGGTGTTATTGTATAGGGTTGGCCATGCTACAGATCCATTGGGGCAGTAAGGTTGGAGGGCTGTCACAAGGGCCACATTGGTAAACTGGGGATTTGAACCCTCAGCCTTTCAATCAATCTAGTATGCATTGCAAAGTATGTTCTATATAATTACTAGTATGTAAATGCCTGATGAAGTATGTAGTATGCAATGGGCTGTATCTAGTAGGCAGTATGAATGGTGCAGTATGCAGTGGACAGGATGGAGCAATCTGTATATAGTATGCAGTACAAAGGGGGTGGAGTCAGTGGTGATGGGTTTGGTGTACAGGGTCTGTTATGTAAGGGCCCTGCTCAGGGGCCACATTGGTAAACTGGGGCTTTATACCCTCACCCTCACCCTTTGGTTAATTGCCCATCAGTGTATTATGCAGTTGGCAGTATGTGAACAAGTATATAACTGAGCACCAAGTATGTAGTATGCAATAAGTTGTATGTCAGTGCTGTTGAGGTTTCAAACCGTGTTCATTAGACGCATACACCTTCTTGCGCCACCTTGTGGCGTCAGTCCACCGATGTATCGCCAACCTTTAATATAATCTTATAAGTGATGTTTATATAATTTTAGGGAGGAGCTGCCAAACCCAAATTCATTACATGCTCAGAAAACTGGTTTCTCACTTGGGTGGAGCATAACTGCCCTCTGGGTGGAGCATAACTGTCGGCTGCGAACGTGCAGTGAAAAGACTTAAATACTTAGGAGTTTATAATAGTATAATGATAATAATAATGCTGGCCATTAATATAATTGTATTAAAGACACACAGGATTATGGTTCTGTGTTTACACGACTGTAAGGAGCTGCATGGTGGTGCAGCGCTTAGCATCTCTGCTGGAGTGTCCCGGGTTTGAGTCCTAGTTGGGGTGGTCTTTCTGAAGGTCTTTCATTTCACTTTGGTTTTCTATCTTCACTGTCTCACCCCAGCTCTCATACACCCCAAGCTCTCGCTCTCTTGCACCCTCTCACTTCCTCTCTCATGCACATCCATTCCCATTCCTCCATTTCTTGCGCACACCCTTTGCCCAGTGTAAGCCCTCTTGCCCACTCTCTCTCTCTTACATTTTTGCCCTCTATCTCTCTCTCTCATACAAATGCACTCTCTTGCCCGCTATCTCTCTCTTGCCCCCTCGCCCGCTGTCTCTCGGGCACTACCTTGCCCGCTGTCTCTCGCGCACCCCTTCACCCGCTCTCTCGCCCACTCCTTCACCTGCCCTCTCTCACCCACCACTTTGCCCACTGTCTCTCGTGCACCCCTTCACACGCTTTCTTGCCCACCCCATCAACCGCTCTCTTTTTCGTCCACCCTATCGTCGCCCTCTCTCGCCCGCCCTCTCTCGCCCACCCCTTTGCCCTCCCTCTCTCGCCCACCCCTTCACCTGCCCTCTCTCACCCACCACTTCGCCCGGTGTCTCTCATGCACCCCTTCACCTGCTTTCTCGCCCGCCCTCTCTCTCGCCCACCCATCGC
>JAFMOD010000157.1:0-21591 GCA_019802435.1 Corydoras maculifer
TCCAGATGGGGATTCGAACCGGGAATCCCTAGCGCTGAGAGGAGAACATGCTAAACCACTAAGCCACCGTGCTGCGATTAATATTTAAGATTTTATAAAATTTTATAAAACTATAAAAGGTTTCGGGCGGCACGGTGGCTTAGTGGTTTAGCATGTTCTCCTCTCAGCACTAGGGATTCCTGGTTCGAATCCCCATCTGGGTGGAGTTTCCATGTTCTCCCCGTGTCTGCGTGGGTTTCCTCCGGGTTCTCCGGTTTCCTCCCACAGTCCAAAAACATGGAACAAGTTAATTGAATTCTCAAAATTGCCCCCTATAGTGTGTGTCTGTGTGAGTGAGTGTGTGCCCAGCGATGGATTGGCGCCCTGTCCTGGGTCTATCTGCCCAGCGCCCGAGACGTTCTCCCCTGGATGGGCATGGTGAACCCCACCGCGACCCTAATAGAGGATAAGCGGGAGATAATGAATGAATGAATGAATATAAAAGGTTTCTCGGTGCGCTGATAGTTCTCAGGTGTTTCATGTGAAGACTCTGATCTTTTGGTGTTGTAAGGTTGGATGTGCGCTGGTGGCTGGGCTCCTCCACTTCTTCTACCTCTCTGCATTCTGCTTCATGCTGCTGGAGGGGGTGCAGCTCTACCGCATGTTGGTCCGGGTTTTCAACACCACCCTCCGCCCTCTTTACCTGTTCTCCGTGGGCTACGGCCTTCCCCTGGCCGTCGTCATCATCTCCGCCATCGCCTTCCCATCCGGATACGGAACCGAGCGGCAGTAAGTGAGCCACGGCCGCCGTCGCAGACCTGATCTTTAAATTAGAAGCAACAACGATGTCCTCCTCGTCTTATCGGTGCTTGATTGTGGAGGTGAGGTGGTTGATTAATTAAAGCAGTGGTGGTGTGTATTCTGCATGTTCTCAGCTGCTGGCTGTCGCTTGAAAGAGACTTCATCTGGAGCTTCTTGGCTCCCGTCTGCATTATCATCTTCATCAACAGCGTCTTCTTCGTCATTACCATCTGGAAACTGGTGGAGAAGTCTTCGAGTCTCAATCCCGATGTGTCCAAACTCAGACAAATCAGGTGCCTTGATGAAGAAGTCCGAAGCTGAGTGGATTTTAATGAGATGGAAACGACACTGAGCTGATTCTCTCTCTGGTTGTAGGCGCTTCGTGCTGACCGCAGTGGCCCAGCTGTGTGTTCTGGGTGGGATGTGGGTTTTTGGATGTTTTCTGTTTCAGGAGGAGGGAACGTTAGTGATGGCCTATCTCTTTACACTGTTGAACAGCCTGCAGGGGGCGCTGATTTTCATCATGCACTGCCTTATGAATAAACAGGTAATAAACACAATCAAACCCACCGTCCACCCTAACTCAGTCCCAGTCCTGGATCTGGGTGCCAGGGGTCTCGCTGGTGAAAGCAGGTTACTTCTCTTCTTGGCAGGTACGAGAGGAGTATAAGAAACGATGCGGGGGAATTTGCAAACCAGAGAAAAGGCGATACTCTGAGTTCAGCACCAATCAGTCGAGCAACAGTCAGGTATTCAGACCTCTGATGATTAACGAACACAATGTAAAACTCAGTAACGACCTGAACCTGTGTCCCTTTAACTTCTACAGCAACCTCTCAGAAGTGCACCGAGCACCAGAGAGTCCCAGATATGAAAACATCTCCGGAACCCTGGACTCTGCACCAGAAGAACATCGTCATCAAAAAAAGTTCTTTCGGTTCTCACAAAGATTCAGAAGAGCATCTGCACTTTTTCAACCTGGACAATGGGACCAGACTTGGGACCGCCTGCTTCTTTATGTCTACAATAGATCCAGAACCACGGACCTTCAGCAAACCATTGGCAGGAGATCCAGTTCCAGCACCTTCTGTCATCAGAGCAACTGGAACAGAACCTAAATAACTTTACATCAGGTGACCAACTGGGAAGATCAGTGATGCTGATTATTACCTTCATCCAGTGGGATTGTAAATCAGACATCATGTTCATCATAATTCCAATGGCAACATCGCACAGAATACAGAACGGAATATCGAGTCGATTAGTCCAGACATCAGAACAAAGCCAGAATCTCCGTCAGTTCCGAAGCACTGAGCTCCTCCATACAATCAACAGAAATACAGAACCATAAACTGCATTCATCTAAAACTGATCAATCAGTCTGAAATTCCACGTTCCTGATTCGGCAGATGGCGACGTTTAGACCAAGAACGTCTCATTAAACCAGAATCTGATCAGAACCCCAATGTTCACATTCCGTTACTAGAATCTGAGCCATCAACATCAATTATCCTTATCCCGTTATAATCAATAAAACAACATGACCCATGTGGGCGGCACGGTGGCTTAGTGGTTTGGCATGTTCTCCTCTCAGCGCTAGGGATTCCAGGTTCGAATCCCCATCTGGGTGGAGTTTCCATGTTCTCCCCGTGTCTGCGTGGGTTTCCTCCGGATTCTCCGGTTTCCTCCCACAGTCCAAAAACATGGATCAAGTCAATTGAGTCCTCCGAATTGCCCCATATAGAGTGTGTGTGTGTGAGTGAGTGTGTGTCTAGCGATAGATTGGCGTCCTGTCCTGGGTGTATCTGCCCAGCGCCCGAAACGTTCTCCCCTGGATGGGCATGGGGAAACCCCCCCCCCCCCCCGCACATTTCAGATGTGCTGGATATTTTAGTGATATAGTTTTTAATAAAAGTCCATGAAGATCAAAGTGTCTCAGAGTTCAGGTTATTAATGAATTCAGAGGATCTGCCCCTTCACACCCTGAACCTGACCGTCGGGGGTCGACGTGACTGAATTTTGCTGATCAATAAGGTACAATCCCCCGAATATATTCAAATATAAGTTGAAATGAGCTTAGAAATGTGTTTAAATCACAGCACGTCGGTTTTATTCTTATTTTTATAATTGCGTGAGATGAAGACAGGAAGTACAACCATGTTTTATATTTAACTGTCGGAAGATTTATTTCACTTTTCAAGAAGTTTTTTTTAATATTGTTTGACCTCTGTATGGACTTTTGAAAGGACAATCCACACCGTCCGGTTCTGCACCTCGTCGTTTTGTGGGACGTCTCTAAATGCTTTTAATGTCCAGTCAAGTCCAAAGCTTAGTCTGATATTCTGATTAATCATAACGATAATTTTATTAATAATGCAAAAACAGCAGCGTTCAATATTATGATAGCGCATGATTTTAAAGAGGAGGCGTTTAAGGGCTGAAAAGTGGGCGGAGCAAATGCACACCTGCTACAGGTGTCATCAGGTTCACTTTCATCAGGTTCACTCACCTTAAACGCAAAACAGTAAAACTATTTCATTTTAAAATAATTGAATAATTTAGCTATTAAACTTTAGATTTTATTATTCAAACTATTTTAATTTTAAAGTTGTATTATTTTGTGGAAATGTCAGAACAAGCTGCGACCTCAGACACGGGGATTACACTGTGTTACAGATTTCACGTTAAGACTTTTTTTTATTTAAAATTGTAGTATTAAAAATGGAAGCTTGGTATTTCGTTTCTGACTCAGATCTTTTGGACTTGGACTGATGAAAAAATCAGCGCACTTTTTTTTATTTGTACAGTTTTTGTTGAAATGTCTTTTATTTTTGAATTGCCTTTGAGTTTGTAAAATATATCTTTTTGTACTTTTAGAGGAAATATGTTCATAGCTTTTCTTTTGATTTATAGTTCAGCTTTTGTTGCACCGCGGGGTTACAGCGCCCTCTGTCTGAAGTTGCACTCTTAAATAAGCTCGGGGTGAGTCGGCAGATCCTGGATCAGTCGAGGCCCTGATTCGGTACCGATTCTTTAGTCTTAATAAAACACGTTAGAACACTGTGCACCTGATCACTGCTTTCATTATTCAGTCTGTGTTCCGTCTGTAGACATTTAAATAAAAGCGTTCAATGAGATTCAGGCTGTTCCGTCCGCGGCCACCAGAGGGAGACATCAGCACACAGCCGGACAGGGAAACTAAAAGAGCTGGAGGATTAACACGTAGGATGGCACGGTGGCTTAGTGGTTTAGCATGTTCTCCTCTCAGCACTAGGGATTCCCGGTTCGAATCTCCATCTGGGTGGAGTTTCCATGTTCTCCCTGTGTCTGCGTGGGTTTCCTCCGGGTTCTCCGGTTTCCTCCCACAGTCCAAAAACATGGATCTAGTCAATTGAATTCTCCAAATTGTGTGTTTGAGTGAGTTTGTATCCAGTGATAGATTGTCCCCCTGTCCTGGGTCTATCTGCCCAGCGCCCGAAACGTTCTCCCCTGGATGGGCATGGGCAACCCCCCCCCCCCGCGACCCTCATATAGGATGAAGCGGAAGATAGTTGATGAATGGATTAACACGTGTTACACTTTAATTAGAGCTGTAATAAAATTTTAATAAAAATGTTGCCTTTGGAAATGTTACCAAGAGGTTCCAAAGGTTCCGTGCTGGTTCTCTAGTTTAACCAGTTTTTTTATGCTGATTATTTTAAGCTGAACAGTTTGCAGAGATGCACTTTTCTGAGGCTTTGTGGATTAAATTAGAGGATGTGAAACTCCCTTCATGGTTAAATGATGTTGCAGTCGCACCCATCGTGGCTACAGTAAGAGAAGCAAAGAAAGAATTACAAACGTGCTGTAAGTGGATCATCTGCAGAACCAGGTTACAATGAAGATCCTCCTCATCCCAGTCCTCTTCCTCATGACAGGTGAGAAAATACACTTCAGCTTTGTACAGATAGAGTAAAGTTTAAAGGGTTGTTCTTCTCTCTGTGCAGATGGTGGGTTCTCTGAGGTGGTGGGATATGAAGGAGGGATGGTTAATATCAAGTGCAAATACGATGCTGAAATGAAGGCAAACAATAAGTACCTTTATTTTATGATGAAGAAGGACAAATTCTTTCTGAATCATAATCAAAGCCAGTCCATGTTCTGGGTGCTGATGAGAAATCTCACTAAAGATGATTCTGGAACATACATGTGTGGCGTGGATAAATCAAATTCTTTTGACCGTTACAGAGGTTTAACTCTGAGGGTTAATGATGGTAAGTTCTTTCTACCAGAATTAATGTCAGATATATGAATATTAATCTAAGAATACTATGAAAAACAAAGGTACATCAACACAATGCCAACGATTTGGAAGATTGTATATTTCCAAATCTGTAGGAAAAGTTTAGGGAAGGACCGTCTTTCCTCCGGCACAACTTTTATAAAAGTTTAGAGTAAACGAATTGGGATCAGGTGGCTTACGGTGGTTTAGTGGTTGGCATGTTCTCCTCTCATCCCAATCTGGGTGGAGTTCCCATGTTCTCCCCACATCCAAGTGGGTTTCCTCTGGCTTCTCCAGCTTCCTCCCACCATCCAAAAACATGCATTCAAGGTACATTGTATGCTCCAAATTGCCCTATAGTGTGTTTGTGTGTGTGTCTATGTGATGGGATGAACCTTTATGGAAAACTTTTTATGGAGCCAGGTCCTCCCATCTCACATCTGACCCCACAAAAAAGCTCCTGGGGGTGTTGTATGTTCACGTGTTTATTCTCTGTCACACAGGGTTTATAGTCTATGTTCATATTTCATGTTTTTATTCATTAATATATAAACAGGGTTTTTTTTTTTTTTTTTTGCAAGCTCAACGTTATGAGATGATCCATAAAAACATCCATGTTGGGAGAGGAGTTAACTTCACATGCAGATTTCCAGACTCTCACAGAAACCACCCCAAATTCTTGTGCAAGGATTCAGAGACGAGAGGCTGCACTTATAAGGGGTCTGTGACAGAAGGTCGAAATACTGTGAATACAAACACATTTGATCTGCATGAGAACAAAAGCCAATGCTCTGTCATGGTGACCTTTAAGAACCTGAGAAAGCAGCAGACTGGTTCATACTGGTGTGGAGCTGAAATAGATTTGGAATCGGATAATGGATACAAGGTTTACATCACAAAGATCATCCTCACCGTCAACGGTGAGTCCAAATCAACAACAAAGGTTTCTTCTTTGAAGGTTTCTTTGAAAACTTGAACCAAACTTGAACCAAATCAAATCAATCTGAAGGTTGGGGGTTCAAATCCCAGATCCACAGACGTTATCAGTGTGGGTCCTTGAGCAAGACCCTTAACCCTCATTGCTCCAGGGGTGTTGTGATGAACCCTGTCTTCACCTTGTGAGTCGCTTTGGACAAAAGCGTCCAATAAATGACCAAATGTAATGTAAATGTAAACTCCGTGGTCTTATGATGTCATTTTCGGGTTCCGCTGACCGACCCAGAACCTTCTGTTTTCCAGTCGGGGCCTCAGAGGCTCCGTGTTTGTGATGCTGATTCGTAAAGCAGCTCAGGAACCAAGCGATGGATGTCCACAAACTTTGGAGCATGTGATCTTAGCAGAGCTGCTGCTGGTACTCAGTTGTGTTCCTGTAAGGGCTGACCGAGCAGCACATGACTTCACAGAAAGGACAGAGTGGAAATGAAGAAGTGAGAGAAGCTTGATGCAGAAAGAAAAATGATATTTAAATATAAGCGTCAGTCTAAAAATAAAATGTTTCCATCAAAGCTTTTAATTTACTCTTAATTTTAAAATAATGAGGGCGGCACAGTGGCTTAGTGGTTGGCATGTTCTCCTCTGGGTTTCCTCCAGGTTCTAGTTTCCTCCCACAGTCCAAAAACATGGATCAAGTCAATTGAATTCTCCAAGTTGCCCCATATAGAGTGTGTCTGTGTGCGTGTCTGTTTGAGTGTGTGTCTGCCCAGCGATAGATTGGTGCCCTGTCCTGGGTGTATCTGCCCAGTGCCCGAAACTTTCTCCCCTGGATGGGTATGGGGAAACCCCCCCCACGACCCTAATATAGGATAAAGGGGAAGATAATGAATGAATGGATTTTTAAATAATTAAGTGCAAAATGTGATATTGAGGAGCGAGGCGTTGGTCAGACGTCACCTGGGAATAGGGGGCGGAGTCAGGATAATGGACTAAGACTTTTTTAATGCTCTGTTTTCTTTTATTAGATGGTCCAGGATCTTCTACATCACTGAAAACATCATCACCTGCACCATCACCACTGAGAACATCTACAACCAGAACCCCAACCGCAGCACACAGATCAGGTAAAACACACCCCTGGTTCCTGCATTCGGTCAGACGGGTACTATAGGAGTCAGGTTCTATGGTCCGGTTTACATTATTGTACTACGTCGGGTTCATTTCTGGACCGTCAGGTGACTGTACATCTGGGGGACCAAACTGTACGGACCAGGAGTTCACAGGTGGGCCACAGTGAAGCTCCGCCCATCATCAGATAATGTTCATCCTCAAATAAAATATATTTCTCTCTAAACCTGCTGCTACAATAGCAACAAAAAACCCCAGCCCTGAACCTACCTGTTTTTATCTTTGATTTTTGGTTTTGATGTTTTGAAGTTTTCACAGGACCTTCAGCTTCCACCTCCCTCCACTGTGAAGCAGCTCAGCCATCAACAGTCTCCCCTTCTACAGGTGATTATGTACAGCATTTACTTCCTACACAAACGCCTGACTTGTTCTGAATTTTTAGTGATAACTGCCGACTTTTAAATAAAAAATAAAAAAAATTAAAAATTATTTTTTAAAAAATTATAAAAAAAGGTTCTCAAAAAATTGCCCCATATAGAGTGCGTCTGTGTGAGTGAGTGTGTGCCCAGCAATGGATTGGCGCCCTGTCCTGGGTCTATCTGCCCAGCGCCCGAGACTCTCTCCCCTGGATGGGCATGGGGAACCCCACCGCGACCCTAATAGAGGATAAGCGGGAGATAATGAATGAATGAATGATATTATATGAATGAACTATAAAAAAGGGGGGGGGGGCGCAGCATCAAATAACAATCAGGTTTGATGAATTTGCAGTGTAGTTGGTTTTCTGCAGAACTTCTGACTGTGATGTTCTCATTTGTAAGTCGCTTTGGATAAAAGCATCTGTTAAATAAATAAATGTAAATGTAAATGTAAATGTAAATGTAATGGCAGCGTTATTCAGAGTCGCTCTACAGAACGTCGTTTATGGTTCCGTCAGTCAGACTTCACATCGTTCTCTGTTCCGGTTCTGCTGGTTGATGTGTTGATGTTAAAACTGAACGACTGATGACGTGATCGCTGTGCAAATAATCCGAGGAAAATCATTTATTAATTAACTGTCTTTTGTTCGATTTTCCAGATGTCACCATCATCATTATGTGTGGAGTTATGTTTCTGATTCTGACCGGAACCTCAGTTCTTATTGTGTTTCTGTGTGTGAAGAACAAGAGACAAGGTATTCCAGATCACCATGATGTGTAATCACACACACACACACACACACACACACACACACACACACACACACACACACACACACACACAGCTAGTTCTTAAGGTGATTTCTGCTGTAAATAATAATAATAATAATAATAATAAAAATATATAATTGCAGCACGGTGGCTTAGTGGTTGGCATGTTCTCCTCTCAGCTCTAGGGATTCCCGGTTCGAATCCCCATCTGGGTGGAGTTTCCATGTTCTCCCCGTGTCTGCGTGGGTTTCCTCCGGGTTCTCCGGTTTCCTCCCACAGTCCAAAAACATGGATCAAGTTAATTGAATTCTCCAAATTGCCCCATATAGTGTGTGTATGTGTGAGTGAGTGTGTGCCCAGTGATGGATTGGTGCTCTGTCCTGGGTCTATCTGCCCAGTGCCCGAGACGTTCGCCCCTGGATGGGCATGGGGAACCCCACCGCGACCCTAATAGAGGATAAGCGGGAGATAATGAATGAATGAATGAATATATAATTGCAGCACGGTGGCTTAGTGGTTTAGTATGTTCTCCTCTCAGCGCTGGGGATTCCCGGTTTGAATCCCAATTTGGGTGGAGTTTCCATGTTCTCTCTGTTTCCTCCGGGTTCTCCGGTTTCCTCCCACAGTCCAAAAACATGGATCAAGTCAATTGAATTCTCCAAATTGCCCCATAGAGAGTGTGTGTGAGTGAGTGTGTGTCCGGTGATAGATTGGCTCCCTGTCCTGTGTATCTGCCCAGCGCCCGACACGTTCTCCCCGCGACCTTAATAGAGGATAAAGCGGAAGATAATGAATGAATAATTATATAAATGAAGAAGCTTCAGTTTCCGGTCTTTCAGGATCAGCTGGCGTTCCCGACGATGCTGCGGCTTCAGGAAACGATCAGCAGGTGAGAGTTTAATAAACCTCGTTAAACATCAACAGATTAATAATTAAAAACCTTAACCATTCATCACACGCTGTAATTAACACATGATAAATATGCCCCCCTCCCCATTTCCATATATTCCACGATTGCCTTAAATGTAAAGTGAATTTTGTGTTAACGGGAACTATAAATATTTCAGGTGACCTTTGTTGCCTCTGTCTATGAGGAGATTCCAGATGCTGGACACGGTCCATCCCCACAGACCACCACACTCGCCGTTTATGCGCTTGTTCAGCCTTTTCTTGACCAATCAGATGTTTCATCGGCCATTCAAACCAGCACGGGGTTACCCACAATTCCTTGTTACTTATCAAACACACTTTATGATTCTGCCGGACCTCCTCAAAATCCCTCAGACCTGATCTCCACGGCCCGGTCACCCTCGGGTTCCTCCGGTTCCTCGGCCATCCACAAATCTGCACAAAGTGTCACTTATGAAGCAGTGACTTTTCATGCTGCCATCGGCGGGTCTGATGGGGCAGATCCAAAAGTCAATGTCTTGACCAACCGGACATCATGTGACTATGCTACAGTCACCTGAAGAAGGTGGAGAATTCGATCAGATTGCTGGGAGGAGGTCTATAATGAACTTATTCTCAAATGACAATGACGTTCTACAGGAGATATGTTGCGTTTTCATGGCGTTACCAGCAGATGGCGCCATTTATTGTCTTTGGTTCTGCATTACGGAGGGGTGTTTTTTAATGAAGAATATATTAATAAATTAGATCCATTAATCAAACCGGAGCAATGTCATGAAGAAGATTTATGGTCATGAAATGAAAAATATTTTAATACAATCACAAAATCACAAAAAACATTCCTATAAAATCCACTAGGCGGCGGTATGAGAGAAAACATGCGTCCAAAGCACCGCTGTAAATGAGTCGAGGGAGTGGAAGTCCAAGGTTTCAGATGTTTCCATCAGTGGTGGGTTCTCAAAGATCAGACGCTCCAGGGGGTCATCAGCTCTGCTTTTATTTTTAATGAATACATCAGTTCATTAACGTCTGCAGTCATTAAAACTTAGTAAATACACCCCTTAAAGAGTCATTCCACTTCCGCCCCCTAGTGGTTTAAAATGAATATAAACATCAAACAGGTGAGGTGTTTATAATATAATCTGATGTCGTGTGATGATTCGATTCGGTCCAACACGCCACCGTTTCAAATGTTACTAAAAAGTCTCATTTACCTCCGATTCTGTTTAAATTTAATAAACCGGACTTCATTAAGTCTGCATTTTTATACTGTAATTAATTCAGACCAACACTGACAAAAGGGGGGGGGGGGGGGGGGGGGGGGGGGGGGGGGGGGGGGGGGGGGGGGGGGGGGGGGGGGGGGGGGGGGGGGGGGGGGGGGGGGGGGGGGGGGGGGGGGGTGGTGTTGGACTGAATCAGGTTGGTGTTGGGTTCTGGTGGACTGAATCGGGTTGGTGTTGGACTGAATCAGGTTGGTGTTGGGTGCTGGTGGACTGAATCAGGTTGGTGTTGGACTGAATCAGGTTGGTGTTGGGTTCTGGTGGACTGAATCGGGTTGGTGTTTGACTGAATCAGGTTGGTGTTGGGGTTCAGGCTCATGTAAACTGGTTGTTTGGTGTTGGGGTTCAGACTCTCATAAACAGAATTCATTGCAGCGTTCTGATTGAGAGGTCGAGTATTTTCGTAATCTGCAGCGTTCTGTAATCAGATGAACACATTACACAGATTAATGTTTATATTTAAATCTTAACGTAACGTAAATGTTCATAGTGAATCTGATTAATTATAGTTTTAATGTTAATAAAATACGACTGAATCAATTTAAACGGCTCACTCACTCGGTTCTGTTCGTCTTCCGTTCTGGATGAAGACGTTAATCCTGTAAATCGTACAGAAACGTTTCTGAACTTTAATCTGGAGACGTTTAGGTTTAATATAATCAGACTGCAATCAGCTATAACATCCCTCGTCAGGTGGTGGAGATGAGTGACGGTACAACAGAGTTTATTGTCTGGACGTCTATAATTAAAATATGAAGCGGTTGCTTCACCTTTGTGTAGCAGTCTGTAGGTCAGCGCACCCCCTCCACCCAGCAGCAGCAGCAACGCCGCACACACACACGAAGCCGCGACGACGATGGAGTCTGAAACGGCAGGAAACACAGACAGTAAAATGATTTATAGTATTTTCATTTCTTTACACTGATGTTTGATGATTCAGCGTTTAAAAAAAACAAACATTTATTGATCTTTCACAGGGGTGGCTTAGTGGTTTAGCATGTTCTCCTCTCAGCGCTGGGGATTCCCGGTTCGAATCCCAATCTGGGTGGAGTTTCCATGTTCTCCCCATGTCCGCGTGGGTTTCCTCCGGGTTCTCCGGTTTCCTCCCACAGTCCAAAAACAAACGCGGACACAGGAAGAACATACAAACTCCACCCAGACGGGGATTCCAACAGGGAATCCGAAGTGCTGAGAGGAGAACATGCTAAACCACTAAGCCACCGTGCCGCCCCTGTAAAATAATAAAAAAATGAAATAATAATTGTGCTCAGAGGTTTTAACGACGACCGCTGTGTGTTTGAAGCTCACCACAGTCCGCCGGAGCCGAGTCGCGTCCGGGAGCCGATGCTGGAGTCGACGCCTCTGTCGGATGTTCTGAGGTTTCTAAATCCACGGCGTTCGTCAGGTTTGATGGATTCATAAAAACAAAACAGGAAGAACAAAAGGAGGCGTAAGCTTTAGGGCTGCTGTGCTTTTTAAAGTTTGTGATAATCGTATGGTTTTTCTCACTCGTAACGTAAAGTTTAATTTCGGTGAAGAGAGAGTAATAGTTGACGTAGCCGTCTCTGCCCCACGCGGCGCAGTGATACGCCCCCCCGTCGTCCTCCGTCACGTCTCTGATGATCACGCTGAGGACTTTGTCCTGGGGGTCATCAGAGATGAGGACTCGTTTTCTGTGTTTGTAGCTTCTATAGGTGGAGGTGACCGTCGTTACAGAACCACCGGCCTGTTTAAAGAAATACTTAAAGTTTGTCTTGAGTTCTGCTGGATAGGGACAGCGGATCAACACGGTGTCCCCTGTAAAAGCGTCCATCTCTGTTAGTTGTGTACAACATGAATCTGTCCGGAACACAGAGAACAAAGAAGGAATTATTACACTATAAATTATAAGAGGGCGTGGCGTTAATCTGAATAAAGCCCATAAAGAGGTGTGATCAGTCCCTGCGTGTAGTGGAGAACAGCGCCACCTCTTTACGTGATTTATTCACAATAATGCACAACCTCAAGAGTCTGATTACTTTAATAAAACACTTACAAACACATTATGATAAAAATCACCAAGCTCTGATTCAGACTTCGATCAAACACTGCCATCTGGTGGCTCAATTACAAAATGCAGTTTATCAAAACAGCGCAACGGGGCCCATCCAGAGGAGAACGTTTCGGGCGCTGGGCAGATAGACCCAGGACAGGGGGGCAATCTATTACTGGGCACACACTCACTTACACAGACACACTCTATATGGGGCAATTTGGAGAATTCGATTGACTTGATCCATGTTTTTAGACTGTGGGAGAAAACCGGAGAACCCGGAGGAAACCCACACGGACACGGGGAGAACATGCAAACCCTAGTGCTGAGAGGCGAACGTTTATATTAATCTGTATTTTATGATTTTAACATGATGTATTGTATTTCACGCATCGATACGAATTTGAAGCGCTCAGAGGGGTGTCTGTAGTTCTACAGTTCCAGTCTGTAGTTCCTCTACAGACTTCGTTCTCTGATGATCAGGACCCCCACAGAGGTACCATTAGGGTGGTGGATGATGCTCAGTACCTCAGTGCTGCTTCAGTCTTAAAACATAACTAATGAACCAATAATAATTAATCTATCAGCTAAAAGTAGGGCGACACAGTGGCTTAGTGGTTTAGCATGTTCTCCTCTCAGCACTAGGTATTCCCGGTTCCCTGTGTCCACATGGGTTTCCTCCGGGTTCTCCGGTTTCCTCCCACAGTCCAAAAACATGGATCAAGTCAATTGAGTTCTCCAAATTGCCCCATATAGAGTGTGTCTGTGTGAGTGAGTGTGTGCCCAGCGATAGATTGGCGTCCTGTCCTGGGTCTATCTGCCCAGCGCCCGAAACGTTCTCCCCTGGATGGGCATGGAGAACCCCACCCCGACCCTAATAGAGGATAAAGCGGAAGATAATGAATGAATGAATGAATGAGCTAAAAGTATCCAACCAGCAGCGTCCTGTCTCACTGATGGAGGATTAAAGAATGAAGAACACACACGGTGCAGCAACAGTCTCTGATTCTACGTCCACAAGGTGGAGCAGTATGGTGTTGTGTAGTGGAGTGAATACAGGGTTTAAACTCAAGCACCACCATGTCAGGGTCTCTGCAGTGCTGAGAATTATCCACCACCCTAATAACACCTGCTCAGATATGGAGAGCAGGTGGAGGAAGCTGGAGCTCGGTAGAATATTGTGTCCGATCTTTGAAGGAACTCACCCTGCTTCACGCTCAGGTGGATATCGTCCTTGAAGACCTTGGTCCCTCCACACTGATAGACGCCGGAATCCTGTGACCTCAAGTTTCTGAACATCACAGTGAAATATTCCGCAGGGAAATTCAGAGACACTCTGTCTTTATAGAAGACCGTCTTCTGACCGGGAGCTGAGGCGTTGATCAGAGCTTCACACTGCGACCGAGCGTTGACTTTACAGAACGAATTTGCGTGGACGGTTGAATCATAGCAATGGATGAGGACACTTCCTCCCTGGTAACCAATCACGTCGCAGATCACTGGTCCTGCCAATCGATCGAAAACGAAGAGTTAATTACAAATCTGTTCTAATTAACATCAAAAGATCTCAGCTGGAAGTTTCTGCATCAAACAAACTGCAGCTCATGAAGCTCCTGTACATCTGTACGAACATCTGAAGGTTCTGTAATGAACTGGACAAACTGACCTGAGATCAGGTAGAGCGTGACGATGATGATGATGAGGATCTTCATCCTGAACTGAATCCCTGATTAAACGCTGGGGTCTTTATGTGATGCGTCCTGCTCCACCGTCCGGTCCTCTTTGAGAACTTTGCTCTGCCTGAGGTCTGTCTTGCTTCCTCTCACAGTGTCTCTGTGGAAATTCTGTGACACTGCGAATGTTGAAATACTGTGGGGGGGGGGGGTGCTTACATCAGGATTCGAACCTGCATGGTCCGCAGGACGACGTTCAGTGGTTTATCTTAAAATGAAAAGTTTCATTAAAAGGGGGAGGACGCAGTTCGTCCATCGAAACCAGGGTTCTGTTCTGTTATGGGTGAAACTGAGAGACGGAACAAAGCGGTTTTAACGGGTCTTCAACTCTGTAAGTGCTTTGAGGACATTTGCACCTATCCCAGCACAAAAAAAGGGGGGGGGAGACACATCCTGTCCAGGACACTAGTCCATCCTGAGACAATTTAGTATCTCAAACAGTGGAAAGACACCCACTCTGCATTGGGAGAACATGCAAAATCCACACAGAACCTTACAGGCTGAATAGTTGTGCAGATGGTTGTTGGATGGCAGTGTGTGTGTGTGTGTGTGTGTGTGTGTGTGTGTGTGTGTGTGTGTTATCTGGTCAGTGCTGGTTTTCAGGACATCACTCTTCACTAAAGCCCAGCGGGTCATGTTTAAAAGGCATCAGGTGTTTGAGGTCTGAATTGGAGCAGGAGGGGTGGAGCAGCGTGTGGAAGGTGGCGTGCGTGGCGTGTGTGGCCTGTGTGGCGTTCGTGTCTCAGTCTGATGAAACAGGACGACGGCGTTACGATGTCTTCTGTACTTCAGCTGTGACGTAAATCTAATGCTTACCAGGAAAACCACATGTTTAAAAACATACAGCACAGAGTTACCTAACCCAAACGAGAGAGAGAGAGAGAGAGAGAGAGAGACAGAGAGAGAGAGAGAGAGAGAGAGAGAGAGAGAGAGAGAGAGAGAGAGAGAGAGAGAGAGAGAGAGAGAGAGAGAGAGAGAGAGAGAGAGAGAGAGAGAGAGAGAGAGAGAGAGAGAGAGAGAGAGAGAGAGAGAGAGAGAGAGAGACAGAGAGAGAGACAGAGAGAGAGAGAGAGACAGAGAGAGAGAGAGAGAGAATTCATTTATATTTGTATGAAGAAACTCCACAACATACCAGAGACACCTTCTTATTATTTTAAACATGTCTAAATGTAGGGCAACACGGTGGCTTAGTGGCTTAGCATGTTCTCCTCTCAGCACTAGGAATTCCTGGTTCGAATCCCAATCTGGGTGGAGTTTCCATGTTGTCCTCGTGTCCGCATGGGTTTCTTCCAGGTTATCCGGTTTCCTCCCACAGTCCAGGATTCTCTAAATTGCCTCATATAGAGTGTGTCTGTGTGAGTGTGTGTCCTGGGTGTATCTGCCCTGCGCCCAAAACGTCCCCCCCCCCCGCCCGCGACCCTAATAGAGGATAAAGCAGAAGAAATCCAGTGACCTTCAGACCGCACCGGAGGTCCAGAGGAGTCTGACCACAACAGAGTCTGACCCCAACAGAGTCTGACGAACACACAGCACGTCCAACCAAATCAGTCCTACTGTAAAACCCGCCGAGGACATGTCACGAGGTGTGGACAGCAGATGGACGTTCTGATGGTCACATGATGAAGATGTGAGAGTGAATCTCATGTTGAGCAATCCTGGAGTTTTCCCCAAGAAAGAGGATGTTGACAACAAAAGAGACGACAGAGACAGAGACAGAGACACTAACAGAACAGAAGAAACCCTACAGAAAATCAGTTCAGGATGAAGATCCTCCTCATCATCATCACCTTCATCCTGATCTCAGGTCAGTTCCTTCACTTCATCATAAACCGTGCAGAAGAAACGTCCAGCTGAGAGAACTGAATGTTCATCAGAACAGATCTGTAATGATCTCTAATCAATATTGACAGGTGCAGTGATCTGCTCTGAGGTGATTGGTTACTCGGGAGGCAGCGTCATCGTCCTCCACCATGCTCACAGGTTCTTTATGATCCCGAACACAATCACGCTGTGTAAAGTTAAATCGGAATCGGAATGTGAGCCTCTGATCGAAGCTCCGAACCGATACGAGTTTCATCATAATGACCGACTGACCCTGAGGAACTTCAAAGAGCGTCTGACTTTGATGTTCCGAAACCTGAGCTTACAGGATGCTGGATTATATCGATTTGCAGTGTGGAATTATGACTTTAATCTGAAAATAAACCGAGGTGAGCGATCTCAAATCATTTTAATATTCATTCATTCCTTCAGTGCGGCACGGTGGCTTAGTGGTTTGGCATGTTCTCCTCTCAGCACTAGGGGTTCCAGGTTCGAATCCCCATCTGGGTGGAGTTTCCATGTCCTCCCCGTGTCCGCGTGAGTTTCCTCCAGGTTCTTTGGTTTCCTCCCACAGTCCAAAAAACATGGATCAAGGTCAACTGAGTTCTCCAAATTGCCCCATATAGAGTGTGTGCCCAGTGATAGGTTGGCGTCCTGTCCTGGGTATATCTGACCGGCGCCCGAAACGTTCTCCCCTTGATGGGCATGGGGAACCCCCCCCAATATAGGATAAAGTGGAAGATAATGGATGGATGGATTTATTGGTTAATTTATTCATTATTATGGGGGGGCGGGGTTTGGCCACTGTGCAGATACACCCAGGACAGGTTGCCAATCTATTGCCGGGCACACACACACACACACACACACACACACACACACACACACACACACTCTATATGGGGCAATTTGAAGAATTCAATTGACTTGATCCATGTTTTTGGACTGTGGGAGGAAAACGGAGAACCCGGAGGAAACCCACGCGGACACGGGGCGAACATAGAAACTCCACCCAGATTGGGATTCGAACCGGGAATCCCCAGTGCTGAAAGGAGAACATGCTAAACCACTAAGTGATCGTTTTAATATAACGTACTGAATTACAAAATACAATGACATCATTATTTTAATACTCTGAAAACACATGAACCACTAATTAGTGGAAATGAATTAATTTTGTTTTCTTTGGATGAATGGACCATTTTCTACTAACTTTTTTACCTTCACAAGCAGAATTAATTTCGGATAAAGTCTTTAAACACGATATAGGGTGCTTTGTAAAAACTGACGTTGAAGGTTCTGCTGAGCGCTTACTGTGGAGACAGTGCCCTCTTGAGGACAGTGCTGGGAATTTCAGCTCATCGCTGCTCTTTTGATTGACAGATCCATGTTGTACTGAACCAACAACTGTGAGAGCTCATGTAAGAGAGACTGCGGTGATCAGATGTTTCTATCCAGCTGAGTTTAGAACAAACCAGAAGGTCGTCTACAAACAGAACAAAGACTTTGTGGATGATCTGATCTCCACCTACGGATCAGATCAACAGAGGGACAGATACTTCATCTCTGATGACCAAGTGAAGAACGTTCTCACAGTGCAGATCAGTGATGTCACAGAGGACGATGGAGGAGTTTATTATTGTGCAGCGGTGATCAGGGACGGGCTGTTCGAGTCCTTCTCGCTCTTCACGGAAATCCGTCTCCAGGTTTCTGGTGAGGAACATTCATTCATCCATTATCTTCTGCTTTATCGTATATCAGGGTCGTGGGGGGGAGTAAAATTTGAAAAACTATATGGGGCAATTTGAAAAACTCAATTGACCTTGATCCATGTTTTTGGACTGTGGGAGGAAACCGGAGAAACTGGAGGAAACCCACGTGGACACGGGGAGTACATGGAAACTCCACTTAGATTGGGATTCGAACCGGGAATCCCTAGTGATGAGAGGAGAACATGCTAAACCACTAAGCCACCGTGCCGCCCTGGTGAGGAACAATTTTAATTTATTTATTTAAAGTGTAAGTGAGTGTGTGCTTAGTGATAGATTGCCCCCCCCCCTGTCCTGGGTGAATATGCTTAGCACCTGAAACGTTCTCCCGTGAATGGGCATGGGGAAACCCCCCCCCCCCCAATGAATGGAAAATAACATCAATGTTCAAATTATTAATTGAATTCTCATGTGTAGCTCGTTACCAGGTGTGTTTTTATTTGTGGGACAGTTCTGAATCTCCTGTAGCTTCCCGTGTCCTAAATCTGCTGAATGTTAATCTGATGTGTTTTTGGACATGGGGCCACCTACATGGGGCCATCTTACAGTTCCGGGGTCAGTTTGATTGGACCAGCAGTGTCAGAGTTCAGCCATAATCCGATCTGTCTCTGATCTCTGGCTTCATTATTTGTTCGAATTCACCGATTCCAGAGATGGTGAAGGTTCCCTCTTCATAATCAGAACATCCGACAAAACTCAGCTGCTGATTGGTTAAAATGTTGGACAGTAGATGGGGGTGGGGTGTCGAAGGACAATAACAAGGGAAAGGCCACCTGTATGTTTATGTTTCTAAGCTTTTTTTTGTGTTTTTATTTCTTCTCTCTTTATGAAAACTAATAAAAAATATGGAACCATCCAGCAGAACCTCCAGACCCCACTCACCCTGGTAAGATGTTCTAATCCACACGACCAAACATCTCCACAGAAATGAAATGTAGATGGTAAATGTATCAGCTTCATGTGGAGATCAGATGTTGGATCTTCATGATGATGATGATGATACTTTGGTTCAGAGCTCCTGTTTGTTCCTCTGGGTTCTCTCTGTATCTCCTGCAGCTCCAGGTTCCTCAGTCATCATCCCTGTGAGTGTCTGTGTGACTCTGCTGCTGCTGATTGGAGGATTCACACTGATGCTCTACAAAGTGATCCACCAGAAGAGACGAGGTGATCCTCACACACTCTTCTTATAGACTCGTCTGCTTCAGTATCACATGGACGAGTTCAAAACTATATAACAGTCACGTTTTGTACGATCACAGCTTCATCTTCATCTTCATCCAGGACACCTGATGGACACATGTATCAGGTAGGTGACGTGTTTAGGAATGTATGTATAGGTTGTTGTTTTCCCTCTCTCTCCTTCTCCTCCTCTTTTTTCTTCCCTGTCATGTGTTGGTGGAATAATTCAAATCAATCAAAAAAAAAGCACAATTAACAGGAAGAGGCTACAATAATCTGTAGAACTGTTCCTGTAAAAACGTAAACGCAAACCTGGTACATCAGTCAGTCAGGTTACCACTCAGATTACCAGCCATGACAGGATTTAAAAAAAAAAAAAAAAAAGGGAAGTGGCGTGTTGGTTGGTTCTTTGGGTTTTAAAATGGCTTTAAGGTGTGAGATTTGTTTGCTGATGGATGGAGATCCATCTTACAGAGTGTAAAACTCTCTCATCGTCTTCAGAACTCGTTATGTTTTTTAATTTCGTTTTTTTTTTCCCCTTCAGACTGCTAATACCGACGAAAACGATTCCTCTAAGTATCAGAACAGCAACATGATTCCCATCTACCAGAACATGGACCCCAAGACCAACCCGTCAGATCCCGTCTACCAGAGCCTGGACCCCAACACCAGGTCACATGACTCTGTCTACCAGGTTCTATGACCCCAGGTACCGGGTTTGGTTCCCCTCATCGGCTTTTAAACCAGTGGAACCTACCCATGATTCACCTGCAACCAACCACGAGGTTTGAAATGAAGTGCTCGACTTCCACAAACCCCCGACAACAACGTCGTTACCTCAGCCGTTTGTTCACAGAGCTGACGAATTTAAACTCTGTTCTATTTTTGCGTAACGTCATTAAAATGCGATTTACGTTCCTTCATCCTGATCCTGCTGGAATACGAGCCGTCGGGTTTAATGATCTGATCACAGCAGGGTCACAGTCCATCTGGTGGTGTAGTGGTTGGTATGTTCTCCTCTCAGTGCTGGGGTTTCCAGGTTGGAATCCCAATCTGGGGGGAGTTTCCATCTTCTTTCCGTGTCCATGTGGGTTTCCTCCGGGTTCTCCGGTTTCCTCCCACAGTCCAAAAACATGTATCCAAGGTAAATTGAATGCTCCAAATTGCCCCATATAGAGCGTGTGTGATTTTTATTTATTTATTTTTTTTAAAGTCCATGTGTACCTCATTTTTGTGCTTACCATCACTGTGACATCATGGCTTATTTAAGGTGGCTGATTATGCCTGAACCTCCAGCGCCCATGCTGCCCCAGGCTCCACCCCTGAGTGCACCATGCATTTTGGCTCTTTCTTTGTGTGCTGGGGTGCTACTTCAGAAAAAAAATTACCATAATTCTGTCGAAAACCCACGACTGAGTGCTTTATTGTGAGGACGTGATTAAAAACGACACTTAAATGAACTTTGTGTTCCATTTGTTTGATCTGTATGGTGTGGGTTAGTAGAGTCACGCTGAACATCGACTGCGTAAACCGTCGTCTGATTTTTATTTTTAATTTAAGACTGGGAGAGGAAGTTACCAAACAGCACAGAGCTGAAGACAGGAAGTCAGTCTGTGTGTAGAGCTCAATGACATCATCATCATCATCATCGTCGTTACAAACCTGAACATTGCCTTCATCACAGTCACATGATTTTCATTCATTCATTCATTCATTATCTTCCGCTTATCCTCTATTAGGGTCGCGGTGGGGTTCCCCATGCCCATCCAGGGGAGAACGTCTCGGGCGCTGGGCAGATAGACCCAGGACAGGGCGCCAATCCATCGCTGGGCACACACTCACTCACACAGACACACTCTATATGGGGCAATTTTGAGAATTCAATTAACTTGATCTATGTTTTTGGACTGTGGGAGGAAACCGGAGAACCCGGAGGAAACCCACGCAGACACGGGGAGAACATGGAAACTCCACCCAGATGGGGATTCGAACCGGGAATCCCTAGCGCTGAGAGGCGAACGTGGTCACATGATTTTATTTATCAAAAAAAAACGAACAAAAAAAACACAAACACATAATCCGAGTGAATGTGCGACCTCGTCTCTTAATTCACTGATCACAGTGACGAACCACTCTGTGTTTAGGGCCTGACTCCGCCTCTGCAGCAGGTTCCTGTGTGGGACGTCCTGTGGCCTGCACGTTGCCCTGATCTCAGACCTGCTGATAACCTTTAAAAAAACTTCTACTGCAGGTCTGATGTCATTTCAGCCCAATGTCTGATCTGACGGACGAGCGACGGCGAAAAAGTGACCCATCCAAGTTTGACCTGAGGTTATGGGATGTAATGTGAGCACCAGCTGTCTGCATTATTATGTTATTATTATGTTATTATTATGTTATTATTATGTTATACAACATTTAAAATACATTTTCTAATAGATTTTTTTTTATTTGCAAAGTCATTAATATAATGTTTAAAAATAAAACTGATAGTTTGATGAAAGATCTACAGTTTATATAAAGATTCATACACACTGATACACACCTAAACACACTAATACACACCTAAACACACT
>JAFMOD010000157.1:23277-44301 GCA_019802435.1 Corydoras maculifer
AATACACACCTAAACACACTGATACACACTAAACAGGAAAGGGTGTATTTTCAGAACAGACATCTGAGGTTATTTTCAGAAATGAAGCTCAGATAACAACGGAACGTTCTTCTGACGGATGATGAAGCTTCTGAGAGGATTTCATTGACAGAACCGAATAAAGAGCTGATGTTCTTCTGAAGAACAGTCGAGCTGAAGACGATTGCTTTAGGAGGAAGATTCCCACCATCATCATCATCATCACCGTTCACCTGATCTCAGGTCAGTCTGACCGTTCAAATAGACTTCAGACGTTGCAGTAGGTTTTCATTCATCATCAGATTTATAAGATTATATTCTCAATGTTTTGTTAGTAAAATATGAAGGTGGTTTATATCTGATATCTGATCTGATCTTTTTTTGAAGACAGAACAATATTCAGTTGTTATTAAAATACTTCATTTTGAAGAAGAACTCAGGAAATGATCACGTTCCCTTTTGAATAGAACCTTCAAATCTTTATGATATTATTTTTGGTTCCATTTTTAAGAGAACGTAAGGAGGGGGGTCATCAGGTTCAGCAGGAAGGACTGTGAGGTCGAACATTTCTGATTCTCATCTGAGAAACAGACAACACACAGAACCAGGATGAAGATCCTCCTCCTCATCATCATCATCACCTTCATCCTGATCTCAGGTCAGTTCCTTCACTTCATCATAAACCGTGCAGAAGAAACGTCCAGCTGAGAGAACTGAATGTTCATCAGAACAGATCTGTAATGATCTCTAATCAATATTGACAGGTGCAGTGATCTGCTCTGAGGTGATTGGTTACTCAGGAGGAAGTGTCATCATCATCTACAAACATCAGATATCAGAAAACAGACCTGTTTATTTTTGTAAAAAGAAATCAGATTCTGAATGTAAAGATCTGATTGAAGCTTCAACTTTAAACTCCTTTATTCATAAGGACAGATTTACTTTAACAACCAATCAGATTCAGTTAAGATTATTTTTTAGAAATATGAGATCAGATGATGGTGGATGGTATGAACTTAGACAATCTTCATTGTGGAGTCATGACATTAATCTGAAAATAAAAACAGGTGAGAAACCTTTAAATTATTAAATAAGAAATTAATTAAAATATTTCTACAATTTAAAATCCTAATTAAAGATAAATTATTCTGCTCGTCTTCTCTGGGTTTGATTGACAGATCCATGTTGTACTGAACCAACAACTGTGAGAGCTCATGTAAGAGAGACTCAGATGATCAGATGTTTCTATCCAGCTGAGTTTAGAACAAACCAGAAGTTCTTCTTCAAACAGAACAAAGACTTTGTGACTGATCGGATCTCCACCTCTGGATCAGATCAACAGAGGGACAGATACTTCATCTCTGATGACCAAGAGAAGAACGTTTTCACAGTGCAGATCAGTGATGTCACAGAGGATGATGGAGGAGTTTATTATTGTTCTGTTTGGATCAGCGGTGATCCAGTGGATTATTTCATTCTCTACAAAGAAGTTCATCTTGATTTTTCTGGTGAGAAACTGTTTCTCTGATTTTGTTCATTACTGCAGAAAAATAAAGAATCAATAAACAGTATGTTTGATTTTTTCTTCTTATTTTTGGATCTAATGAAAATGACAGAAAAGAAACAAGACCTTCTAATCCTCACATTTATGTAAATGTATCAGCTTCATGTGGAGATCAGATGTTGGATCTTCATGATGATGATGATGATACTTTGGTTCAGAGCTCCTGTTTGTTCCTCTGGGTTCTCTCTGTATCTCCTGCAGCTCCAGGTTCCTCAGTCATCATCCCTGTGAGTGTCTGTGTGACTCTGCTGCTGCTGATTGGAGGATTCACACTGATGCTCTACAAAGTGATCCACCAGAGGAGACGAGGTGATCCTCACACACTCTTCTTATAGACTCGTCTGCTTCAGTATCACATGGACGAGTTCAAAACTATATAACAGTCACGTTTTGTACGATCACAGCTTCATCTTCATCTTCATCCAGCACACCTGATGGACACATGTATCAGGTAGGTGACGTGTCATTTATTGATTTGCTGAAACTTTAAATCAGTGGATAAAAGAACAAAGTCAACATTTCAGAGTTTTCTTTGATTAAAGTTTGTTTTTATTTTATTTTTGTTTCATGATGGACTGCTGCCAACGATTCAACTGATTTACCTCAGAATCAGAACTGCAGAATGGAACCTGTCAGGAACATGAACCCCAGCACCAACCAATCAGAATCAGTCTACCAGAGTCTGAACCCCAGCACCAACCAATCAGAATCAGTCTACCAGAGTCTGAACCCCAGCACCAACCAATCAGAATCAGTCTACCAGAGTCTGAACCCCAGCACCAACCAATCAGAATCAGTCTACCAGACTCTGAACCCCAGCACCAACCAATCAGAATCAGTCTACCAGACTCTGAACCCCAGCACCAACCAATCAGAATCAGTCTACCAGACTCTGAACCCCAGCACCAACCAATCAGAATCAGTCTACCAGACTCTGAACCCCAGCACCAACCAATCAGAATCAGTCTACCAGAGTAATTAGTCTGTCAGTAATTAGTCTGTCAGTAATGAAGTCTAAATGTGAGTGTTGGTTGTTGTGTTTGATCTAAAGAGCAGAGATTAAAGGTGAAACGGATGTTTGTAATGAGAAATGAGTGACCCTCTGTCTCAGATCAGTCATGTGGTGTAGAAGCCACTTTTGTTAATGAGATGAATAACGAATGTAATGTTCTGAATTAAAGAAATAAAGATCTCAACTGTTCCAAACAAACATTAGAACTGCTTTAAGATTTTAATCTATCAGAATAATGATAACACAACCAGTCCAGTGTAACACACACTACACTCTACACACACTACACACACTACACAGGGGGTGCAGTATGTTTGGGACATGGTGGTGAAGAACAGAGACAGTAAGTTCTTTTAACTCTATAAGGTTTGTGATGATGTAAGAGTGGGCGTGGTTAAAGTTATCCTGTGTGATGTCACATGACGCCTGTTTCTCAGAACTGAGTTTCTTAAAAGAGGAACCAGAGAGAAGGACAGAAGCTGCTGCAGAGGATTTTACTGCCAGAGGAACAAGATTCATTTTAAAGAGACGTTTTAATGAAGAATGAAGATCAGTTCAGGATGAAGATCCTCCTCATCATCATCACCTTCATCCTGATCTCAGGTCAGTTCCTTCACTTCATCATAAACCGTGCAGAAGAAACGTCCAGCTGAGAGAACTGAATGTTCATCAGAACAGATCTGTAATGATCTCTAATCAATATTGACAGGTGCAGTGATCTGCTCTGAGGTGATTGGTTACTCAGGAGGAAGTGTCATCATCATCTACAAACATCAGATATCAGAAAACAGACCTGTTTATTTTTGTAAAAAGAGATCAGATTCTGAATGTAAAGATCTGATTGAAGCTTCAACTTTAAACTCCTTTATTCATAAGGACAGATTTACTTTAACAACCAATCAGATTCAGTTAAGATTATTTTTTAGAAATATGAGATCAGATGATGGTGGATGTTATCAACTTGGACAATCTTCATTGTGGAGTCATGACATTAATCTGAAAATAAAAACAGGTGAGAAACCTTTAAATTATTAAATAAGAAATTAATTAAAACATTTCTACAATTTAAAATCCTAATTAAAGATAAATTATTCTGCTCGTCTTCTCTGGGTTTGATTGACAGATCCATGTTGTACTGAACCAACAACTGTGAGAGCTCATGTAAGAGAGACTCAGATGATCAGATGTTTCTATCCAGCTAAGTTTAGAATGAACTGGAAGTTCTTCTTCAAACAGAACAAAGACTTTGTGACTTATCGGATCTCCACCTCTGGATCAGATCAACAGAGGGACAGATACTTCATCTTTGATGACCAAGAGAAGAACGTTTTCACAGTGCAGATCAGTGATGTCACAGAGGATGATGGAGGAGTTTATTATTGTTCTGTTTGGATCAGCGGTGATCCAGTGGATTATTTCATTCTCTACAAAGAAGTTCATCTTGATTTTTCTGGTGAGAAACTGTTTCTCTGATTTTGTTCATTACTGCAGAAAAATAAAGAATCAATAAACAGTATGTTTGATTTTTTCTTCTTATTTTTGGATCTAATGAAAATGACAGAAAAGAAACATGAAGAAGAACCAACAGCTCGTCCAGCAGAGACTCCTGACCCCAAATCAGACCCCCCTCACTCTGGTAAGACCTTCTAATCCTCACATTTATGTAAATGTATCAGCTTCATGTGGAGATCAGATGTTGGATCTTCATGATGATGATGATGATGATACTTTGGTTCAGAGCTCCTGTTTGTTCCTCTGGGTTCTCTCTGTATCTCCTGCAGCTCCAGGTTCCTCAGTCATCATCCCTGTGAGTGTCTGTGTGACTCTGCTGCTGCTGATTGGAGGATTCACACTGATGCTCTACAAAGTGATCCACCAGAGGAGACGAGGTGATCCTCACACACACACACACACACACACACTCACACACTTAACTGCAGTATTTAATACTTTATTAAAGTAAATGAACTGATCCTTGTGTTGTTGAAATTCAGGTGGAGTTTCATCTTCATCCAGGACTGGAGGTGGCGCTAGTAAACAGGTATGTTAAAAATACGACATGTTTAAATATATTTGAACACTTACACCTTCAGCTTTGAACACCCTTTCATCTAGCTACTAGATGAAGTAGCTACTATTTTGGAGAGCGTCTGTGGAATGAAGTTTATCTAAATCTGAGCTGAGGTTGAGGTAGCCGCTCAGCCAATCAGATGTTAGATCAGGAGATGAAGCAGTCTGATTTGTTCTGCACTGAACGTTTTCTTCTTCTTCCCTCTTTGGTTCCTCCTGCTGCTGGTCTTTAGAACCGCTGTGGTTCAGACTCTGGAGGAGGTCCGAATGCGTCCTCAGACTCCACCCGCCCTGACGGCGGGATTTACTCCACCATTCAGACGTCTGCAGATCAGGAACCGAACCTCACCTACACCGCTGTGAGGTTCCACAAGAATCCAGCTGATGTCTCCGTCTCTGTTCGTGAAGACGGACCTGGCACCGAATACGCCACCTTAAACCTCTGACTCCACACTGAACCCAGATCAGAAAATCAGGATTTAATGATAAACTCAGTGATGAAGGACTCAGGACATGTCCAATTAACTCAATTAACGTAACAATTAATTCATTTCAACTCAAAAAGTTTTCCAAACACATCAGGGTATCGATGAGACAGATGATGAGACAGATGGTGATGAACGATGAGACAGATGGTGATGAACGATGGGACAATGGGATGGACAGTGGGACAGGCGTTTCCCTGCTGATTATGTTGATCATGATGAGCGTATTGAGTGTGTGTATTTTATATTGTTATAGATCGTGTTCTTTATTCACCTGTCGGTTGTTTTATTAATCATGACGTCATGTGCTGTGCCTCTGATTCTTGTTTTGTTATTTAACATGTTCTCTCATGTTTTTACTTTGCGTTTGATTTTGGTTATTAATTCAGTGTCATTTAAATCGTCTGCTCTTGTCTTTTTAATCATTTTTAATTAAACCAATGACAATGAAGCTGCAACGTTTTCGAACCGACGAGTTCATAAATAAAGAAAGGTTCTCAGATACAGAAGATGACGGGAAACCAGAAGGGAGAAGTTACCAAACATCACCGATCTGAAGAAAGGATGCAACGTCTTGGCTAATTATTACATTACATTCCACTTAAACGTGTGTGTGTGTGTGTGTGTGTGTGTGTGTGTGTGTGTGTGTGTGTGTGTAAATGTTGCTAAATCCTGACTGTGGTTCATGACAGAAGATGGAGGAAGTGACTAAACCACGGGAAGGTGGAGACAGATGGAGACACAGAGCTTCAACCTACAGACAGACTGACAGAAGCAAACACACCGGGGTTCCAAACTTTACGTCCTTCAGGAATTTAAAGGGAACGTTTATAATTTGCTTAAATCTTAAATCTGTGACTGTAAATGAAGAGCCTCCTCCTCCTCCTCCTCCTCCTCATCTTCACCCTTCTGATCTCAGGTCAGCTCCTGTCTTCATATCAAACCTGATGATAATGTTCATCATGTTCTTCTGATTAATGTGATATCTATTGGCAGGTCTGAAGGGCAGCTACGATGTGATTGGATGTTCAGAGAATGACATCATGATCTTCTGCAGTCACGCAGAGAAGTGGACGAATGACCTTTATTTCTGTAAATTCGGACCAAACGTCTGTGATGCTCTGATCACGTCTCCGTCTGAGGTTCAGGACACATGGGTTCATAATGAGAGATGTTCTCTGGTGAACCCCACCGGAATTTTAATCTTGATCTACAGAAACCTGAGTCCCGAGGACGGTGGAGTGTATCAGTGTGGAGAGACTGATGTGTGGAACCACGAGATAAACCTGAAGGTGATCAACGGTAAGTCCTTTTTAAATAAAAAAATGTATTTTTTATATGATTATTTATGGGCAACATGGTGGTTTAGTGGTTTGGCATGTTCTCCTCTCAGCGCTGGGCATTCCCGGTTCGAATCCCAATCCGTTTGAAGTTTCCATGTTTCCATGTGTCTGTGTGGGTTTCCTCCGGGTTCTCCGGTTTCCTCCCACAGTCCACAAACATGGATCAAGTCAATTGAGTTCTGCAAATTGCCCCATGTAGAGTGTGTTGTGTGTGAGTGAGTGTGTGTCCAGTGATAGATTGGCGCCCTGTCCTGGGTGTATCTGCCCAGCGCCTGAAGCGTTCTGATGGATGGATGGATGGATGATTATTTATTCATTTCTAATGGTTTTGTCTCTGTTTGATCCACAGATTCATGTTCTAAAGAACCTTCAACATTAACGGCTCGTTCCGGGGAGAACGTGACGATCAGCTGGATCTATCCGGCAGAGTTTACAAACAACAGCAAAATGTTCTGCAAACTATTAAAAAATAACAACGACGGCGATGAAGTCATGCATAATTGTAATTTAGAGATTCAGGATGAAAGAGTCTCAGTCTCTGATGACCGACAGAATCACGTTTTCAGAGTGACCGTCAGAGACGTGAGAGAAGGTGACGGAGGAGTTTATTCCTGTGGTGTGGAAGGAGGAGCGAGAGAAGTTTTTTATCAGTCTTTGGTAACAAAGGTTCTTCTTCATGTTCCTGGTGAGAACCATTCACAGCATTATTAACACTTATAGATTATGGATTGTGGGGCGGCACGGTGGCTTAGTGGTTTAGCACGTTCGTCTCTCGTCTCCCGAATCCCCATCTGGGTGGAGTTTCCATGTTCTCCCCGTGTCCGCGTGGGTTTCCTCCGGGTTCTCAGCTTTCCTCCCACAGTCCAAAAACATGGATCAAGTCAATTGAGTTCTCTAAATTGCCCCATATTGAGTGTTTGTTTGTGAGTGAGTGTGTGCCCAGTGATAGATTGCCCCCCTGTCCTGGGTGTATCTGCCCAGCGCCCGGAATGTTCTCTTCTGGATGGGCATGGGGAACCCCCCCCCCCCCCACCGCGACCCTAATAGAGGATAAAGCAGAAGATAATGGATTATGGGTTGTTTTGAATCCACCACATGGTGGCCTTCGCTCGGTTTGATCTGGTGATTAATAGAAAACTGTTATTAATTAAAATTAAAACCTTAGTGAAGATCATGCGTTAGACCCGAACGGAACGTCGTTTGCTCCGTGGCATGACGCCACAGGAAAACGGTTCTTACACACGTTCCTGAGCGAAAGAACCCGAGCTGTTCTCACGGTTTCACGTCTTTCTCTTTTCTGTTTATGCAGGAGCTCCGTCAGCAGAACCCCGTAAGAACCGCATTCCCTCCATTATTAATGCACAGTTCTTATTTTAACGTTGATTTACTTCAGTGATTACTTTATTTAATCTTTAAATACGTGTCTTCGATACGAAAGTATCTCACATTCCATTCCGCTGTTAATTCTCAGGTTCTGTCTTCATCATCATCATCATCATCGTGTGTGCTTGTGTGACTCTGCTGCTTCTGGGTGGATTCAGGATGATCTACAAACTGAGACGCAGCGGAACAACAGGTAACACACACACGCACACACACACACACACACACACACACACACACACACACCAATCATTTGACTCTTTCTGTAGTGAGTGTTCTCTCTCTGCAGGTTCTAATCCTCAGCAGACTGCAGTTGATGGCACGGTGAGTAAAGATCAGATTTCAGTCTCATACGATGATTCGAGGGTCCGTTTCTCCTGCCGTTACTTTCTTTTTCACGTTAAGAGACATTTACTAATTAATTTTATTACAGTACAACGTTTAATTAAAGCTCAGGTGCACAAATAATATACTGTATGGTAACGTTTAAGGTTCTAACAGCAGTTCTGCACCGAGAACAATGAACATCATCCATCCATCCATTATCTTCTGCTTTATCCTCTATTAGGATTGCAGGGGTGGGGGTTTCCCATGTCCATCCAGGGGTGAATGTTTCAGGTGCTGGGCAGATACACCCAGGACAGGGGGGCAATATATCACTGGGCACACACTCACTCACACACCCACTCTATGTGGGGCAATTTAAAGCATTCAATTTACCTTAAATCCATGTTTTTGGACTTTGGGAGAAAACCTACGCGGACACGGGGAGAACGGGGAAACCCCACCCAGATCGGGATTCGAACCAGGAATTCCCCAGTGCTGAGAAGAGAACATGCTAAACCACAAAGCCATGCCGCCAATAATTATATAAATCTGTAAAATTGTTATTTATTTAAAATAAACTTGTTTTTAGTAAAATAGTTCTACAGACAGACGTAGCAGCTCAGCTGAGTTAGAGTGTGTGTGTGTGTGTGTGTGTGTGTGTGTGTGTGTGTGTGTGTGTGTGTGTGTGTGTGTGTGTGTGTGTGTGTGTGTGTGTGACTATTGATTCTAATTAATAGCTAAAAGAAATGAGTCATTTAGTCATTAATCTTATAAATTGGAATATGTATTTATAATTGAGATTAAGTTTTCTGAGCTTTAGAATGATGATGGATCAGATTTAGACCAAACGAAATGTTGATGACCGTAACGTCACCATGGTTACTCACATCCCTCCGGAACACAACGGACAGTTAAAACCTGGATCTTCAGATTGAACGTTCTGATTACGTGTCGTGCTTTGTTCTGGTTTCAGGCGGAACCCAATTCCCATCATGGAATGGATCCATCCCATAATCAAAACACCAGAAGAGATCTAGTCTATCAGAATCTGCACCGCAACATCAACCAATCAGGTTCCGTTTACCAAACCCTTGATTTTAACGCCGCGTCATCTGATTCGGATTACCAGGTCCTGAGACCCAAAGCTAACCAATCGGATTCCGTTTACCAAACGCTCGATCCAAACACCACCACGTCTGATTCAGATTACCAGGTCCTGAGACCTAACACCAACCCGTACAACTGAGTTTACCAGAACAATGGATCCTACAGAAGATAGATATAACATAGAGGAACCAAAATTAAAAAAATAAGAATGTTGATTTGGGGGGTGTGCGTTACGAGTGATGCGGGTGGAGAACAGCGTGAGCTCGCAAACGTTTGCTGGAGAGGTTTTGTGGCTCAGTCCACGTGTAATCGATCAAAAAACATCATCAGAACCACAGCAGACGTAACAGTCCTGGTCTGAGGATGGGTTTTAGATCAGAGCGGCTCTGTGGACACGCCACGCCATTCAAATCTGGTAACATCAGCATCATTAGTTAATGCTCCACCGCAGCTAATCACTAAAAGAGTTACCTGCTGGAGGTTTTGTTGTATTTTAATTAATATTATGTCTTGTTGTGTCTGTTTTATAAATTGTGTGAATTATTCATCATTGTGTTCTTCTGAGAACTCGATCTTTAAAGATCTTTGTAAACTTTCTTTTTATTCCCTCATACTCAATGTTCTTGTTTCATGTCACTCTCTGGTTCTAACTCAAGATTAGGATTAATCAGATATCAGACCTGAGATGCAGATTATGTCTTAAAGAATGATCTTAATAAACAAGCCGATTGAAGAGCTGACTTTTTATTTTTTTATTTGTGCAGTAATAAAGATCCCATTCAAGGGCGAGAACTGAGAACAGATATAGAAATCCAGATCAAACTGTGTATGAAATAAAAAAAAACACCAGATTCCTTTATCTCAGAGGCTCAGATATCAAATTTGAGATGGTGAGAAACTCTATATGAAGGGGTTGTTGAATGGCATGTGATGGTGACCTGTCCACAAACTTTAGGTCTGTAAGGAAAATATTGATGCAAGTTCAGCACGTATCAGAATAGAATTCCCCCACCCCCCACCCACCCATTCCCTAAAATACACCTAACGCCACAGCATAACTACCCAGAATGCAGTTCACAAATAGTGGTGAGAGTCGCAGCGGAGGAACATCCGCCTAAACAATGCAATATTGTTTTTTATCCCGTAAACCATTACAGTTTTTGTGTAACATTTTATTAATATTAATATTGCCTTCAGCATTTTATCCTTTAAGCGTAACTCTGAACCAGATAACGGGCGTCAGATCTGAACAGTGAGCGCATCTGAAACATTCACAGGGAAATGTGAGATAAAGGAAAGAATGAATAGTGTCTTCACCTCAGAGTTGATCTTTTCACCAAACGCCTTCTTTAAATATAGATTTTAAAAAAAAAAATAGATGAATAAAAAAAAATATAGACGAATCGCAGGCCGAACAGGAAATGCAGCAGTTTCACAACCTGGCATGGACGCACGACCACGCGCAATACACACGGTTTACAACCTCAGCATTATCAGCACGGCAGTCGAAAGACCGCAGGCTTCATTTTAAATGAATAGATAAAGATGTTTTGCTGGTTGATCAGTTTTTCTGTTTTGTTGTTAAAGAAGTATTTTTTTTTTTTTTTTTTAATCGAAACTTTAAAGCTGACCGCATGTTAAATATACACAGTTTAGAAATAGTTTCATGACCACAACCTCTTCACGTCGTCCTTTTGGATGTCTGATCGGTCAGATGGTGGGAGGGGCGTCGGGGGTCCAGCATCTCAGCCTCCATTAGAAAACTCAGCAGTATACAGATGTTAAAGTGAGCAAACAGGAAACACCATCTGCAGAAATACTGACGCTTTAAAAGACTCGGTTCAGGATGAAGATCCTCCTCATCTTCACCTCCTACCTGATCTCAGGTCAGTTTTTCCCCCTTCAGTTTAAAGTACAGCAGAACGTATCGTTTTAATGTTCAGCTTTTACATTTGGTCATTTAACAGACACTTTTTATCTAAAGCGACTTACAAGGTGATCACAGGGTTCATCACAACATCCCTGGAGCAACCAGAGGACTTTAATTTTAATTAATTAATTTCATTCATTCATTCATTATCTTCCGCTTATCCTCTATTAGGGTCGCGGTGGGGTTCCCCATGCCCATCCAGGGGAGAACGTCTCGGGGGCTGGGCAGATAGACCCAGGACAGGACGCCAATCCTTCGCTGGGCACACACTCACTCACACAGACACACTCTATATGGGGCAATTTTGAGAATTCAATTAACTTGATCCATGTTTTTGGACTGTGGGAGGAAACCGGAGAACCCGGAGGAAACCCACGCAGACACGGGGAGAACATGGAAACTCCACCCAGATGGGGATTCGAACCGGGAATCCCTAGCGCTTAGAGGCGAACGTGCTGACCACTAAGCCACCGTGCCGCCGAATTTTAATTTTAATTAATTAATTTCATTTTAACACATAATTTTATTTAAGATAAGAAGGCTGTTGTTTTTCTAGAAAACTTGGTTATTTGTTCTATTAAAGAACCTTACAGTTATTTATTGGATGCTTTTATCCAAAGCGACTTACAAGGTGAGCACAGGGTTCATCACAGCGCCCCCTGGAGCAATGAGGGGTAAGGGTCTTGCTCCAGGACCCACATTGGTAACTTCAGTGGACCTGGGATTTAAACCCCCAACCTTCAGATTGATAGCCCAACACCCTGACCACTGAGCCACCACACCCACATTCATCATAACCCTCAGCTTTTAAATAATACAAACTTTGATGTTGATTTCATGCGGACATGTAGAGCTGATGGAATTCAGAGATGTTTCAGAAGCTTCTCTGTGATCACCAGGCCTGGCATCCTGTTTGGATGTGATCGCTTACTCAGGTGGGAGTGTCATCATTTACTGTTTTAATCGATCCAATGGAACGAGTCCGGTGTATTTTTGCAAATTCGAATCTGCTTCTGAATGCAAACATCTGATCGAAGCTTCAGCACAAAACCTGGAAACGTGGATTCATGAGGAGAGACTCTCTCTGCTCTCCTCTTATAATCATTTCATATTGAGGTTCAATAAGCTGCGATTGGAAGACACCGGGAAATATCAGTGTGGAGATACCAGAGTCTGGAACGTCGGCATGAACCTGAAAGTCAAAAAAGGTAAGAAACCAAAAATGATCATTCCTTTAAAGCAGTGCTTCTCAAATAGTGGGGAGAGCCCCCTTTGGGGGGGGGGGGGGCGCATAATAATAAAAGCCTCATATTCGGCCTTGTGGTTTATAATATAGGTTATTATATAAAAAATATATATATATTCCTTTTTTTAAATTAATTAATTTAAGAGCTCCTGAATGAATGTTGCTGATGAATTTGAATTGATTATTATTTATTGATTTTATTTCATATCATTTTTCAGTATCAAATGCAGTCAGTTTATGTTTCTGGTTTAAATAAGTTTCATTCGTTTCTGTTATAAACTAAAAAAGTGAAACAAATGATTCTTTGTTGTAAGTTGATCTATATTTCTTTCTTTTTTTGTGGATTTATAACAAATTTATAGACAGATGATACTACAGTGGGTGTGTAAAAATACTTTTTCAACCCATTTTGTCATGTGCGGGGTGGTGGGGTGAGAGTGTGTGTGTGTGTGTGTGTGTGGGGGGGTGGGCTTGACAGAAAATAATTGAGAATCACTGCTTTAAAGGCAAAGTCATTTATTAAAACGCGCTCATGTCTCCATGAGGGGAAGTTAAAGGAGAACATTCTGCTCTCTCTCTCTCTCTCTCTCTCTCTCTCTCTCTGACTCACAGATCGATGCTGTACCAAAACAACATCAGTGAGAGCTCACGTAAGCGAGGACGGGATGTTCAGCTGTAAATATCCAGCTGAGTTTAGAACAACTAACAAAGTCATCTTGAAAATGAGCACTGAATTTATCAAAAGTCTGATCTTCACCAATGAATCTGAGCATCAGGAAGGCAGGGTCTCCATCTCTGATGACCGACAGAATACATTTCTCAGAGGGAGGATCAGGAACGTGACCGACGATGATGGAGGAGTTTATTACTGTGCTGCATGGAAGGGAAATGCTCTTGCCCCATATTTCTCTCTCTTCGCAGAGGTTCATCTCCACGTTACTGTCACAAGTAAGTGCCGCATTATCCGTCATTTCCTTTCCATTGTTTTTATTTGGAGCTTTTTTTAACGATAGAACATCCCGTGAAAGCAAATTTATAGTGTTTTCAGCCTGAACCCAGAACAAAGCGAAGTAACACTGAAATGAAAAACTCCATGTTGTTGTCGTTGTTCTGAAATATTTATTAAAATGATCACACTTAGAAGTGGTTGCAACAATTACTAGTGAATTATTTTTAGTATCTTTTAGCCAATTTACATGAACTCTTTAGTTTAATTAACTGGGTTTTAATCACAGGTCACATCACTGAGAGGTCTCAGGACCTTGGGCGGCACGGTGGTTTAGTGGTTTAGCATGTTCTCCTCTCAGCACTAGGGATTCCCGGTTCGAAATCCCATCTGGATGGAGTTTCCATGTTCTCCCCGTGTCCGCATGGGCTTCCTCCGGGTTCTCTGGTTTCCTCCCACAGTCCAAAAACATGAATCAAGTCAATTGAGTTCTCCAAATTGCCCCATATAGAGTATGTGCCCAGTGATAGATTGCCCCCCTGTCCTGGATGGGCATGGGACCCCCCCCCCCTCCCGCGACCCTAATAGAGGATAAAGTGGAAGATAATGAATGAATAATGTTTATTAATTAATTAAGCATTAATTTCATGTGTTTAAGTTACAGATTCTAAGATAAGACCAGACCAAACCACGACCCACACGGTGGACATTTCACCCGCCACGAGCGCAGTGCTGAGCCCACAGCAAGGTAAAACGAACCCATCACACCGCAATGTTTCATTTCACTATGAAGTGAGAGTTTTGGCTTTCTGTATAAAACGTCACAAAAAAGCATTTCATACATTTATCATTTTAATCTTTATTCATTTCATTCATTCATTATCTCCCGCTTTATCCTCTATTAGGGTCGCGGTGGGGTTCCCCATGCCCATCCAGGGGAGAACGTCTCGGGCGCTGGGCAGATACACCCAGGACAGGACGCCAATCCATCGCTGGGCAAACACTCACTCACACAGACACACTCTATATGGGGCAATTTTGAGAATTCAATTAACTTGTTCCATGTTTTTGGACTGTGGGAGGAAACCGGAGAACCCGGAGGAAACCCACGCAGACACGGGGAGAACATGGAAACTCCACCCAGATGGGGATTCGAACCGGGAATCCCTAGTGCTGAGAGGAGAACATGCTAACCACTAAGCCACCGTGCCTTAATCATTATTATTATTTATTTTTTTAAGATTCATTATTCATTTTCTAACCTCCTCACCTTTTTTTACGGGGTCATGGGCAAAAAAAAAAAGCCCGGACAGGTCGCAGGCCACCAGCAGAGAACTCGTAATCAGATGTATAATTAAAAACAGATGTTTAATTATGTCATGTTTTGTAATTATGCCGTAAATTCTGAATAGAAAATATTACAGCGATTCACACAAACGGGACGGTGTCTGTTACAAACCCACCAGAGACCAAAGAACATGGTATGATATAACACACACACACACACACACCACACACACACACACTAAACACTTAATCACTTCATTATATTCACCTCATTTCTTCTGTCAATGTCTATTCAGCTCCACCTCCATACAGATGGGGTTTGAAGTTCTAAAGTTCATTTCTGTAGTCCTTCTGTTCCTCTATATTTTCTGTTAGCCCCCTTTACTCCACAGGTATTATTAGGGTGGTGGATATATACTATATACTATATATATACATTGTGTAAGTGTGTGTATATATTTTACACTTACTGATCATTACCAGGTTCCTTCATCATCATCATCATCATCACAGTGTGCATCAGTGTGGCTGTACTGTTAACTACAGGATGTGTGCTGAGATACAAAATGAGACGAAACCAAACACAAGGTCTCTATCTCGCTCCACAATGGATGATAATAATATAAAATCTTATTTAATTAATAAATTCTGTGTTCAGTGAAATGGACTGTAGAGCAAAACCTTCTCTCTTTGTGCAGATTCCACACGGCAGACGACACAATTTAATTCGGTAAGTGACTTTAAACTTGAATGAAAGTTCTTCATTTAAAATTTCCCCATGTCCATCCAGGGGAGAACGTTTCAGGCGCTGGGCAGATACACCCAGGACAGGGCGCCACTCCATCGTTAACACACTCACTCACACACACACTCTATATGGGGCAATTTAGAGAACTCAATTGACTTCATTCATTCATTATCTCCCGCTTTATCCTCTAATAGGGTCGTGGTGGGGTTCCCCATGCCCATCTAGGGGAGAACGTTTCGGGCGCTGGGCAGATAGACCCAGGACAGGGCGCCAATCCATCGCTGGGCACACACACACACACACTATATGGGGCAATTTGGAGAACTTAATTGACTTGATCCATGTTTTTGGACTGTGGGAGGAAACCGGAGAACCCGGAGGAAACCCACGCGGACACGGGGAGAACATGAAAACTCCACCCAGATGAGGATTCGAACCGGGAATCCCAGCGCTGAGAGGAGAACATGCCAAACCACTAAGCCACCGTGCCACATTTGTCTAATTTATTTTATCTATTTATTATCGATGTCACGGCGGCTTAGTGGTTTAGCATGTTCTCCTCTCCTGGGTGTACCTGCCCAGCGCCCGAAACGTTCTCCCCTGGATGAGCATGGGGAACACCCCCCCCCCCCGCGCGACCCTAATAGAGGATAGAGCGGAAGATAATGGATGGATAATATCGATGTGGTTTTCTTTCATTTCATTTCAGAACCTCCCAAACACGAGCCCCATCACAAAGAGTCTAGATGCCAACACCAGCATGTCTAGTGTAGTACACTCGGGACTGAAGACCAACACTGTGTCAACTAACTCAGTTTACCAAAACGTAGATGATGACAACAGACAGAACAATTTAATCTACCAGAGACTGGATTTCAACAATATATCACCGAACTCAGTTTATCAAAGTCTGAATGCTGAAACCAGATCAGTTAGCTCAGTCTACCAGAGTCTGGATATCAACTCCAGATCGACGGATTCAGTCTACCAGACCATCAACGTCAACCCATGATCGACAAACCACGAAACTACCTGCGACTTGACCTGATCTGTTAATGTTTTCATACTTTTTACAAATATTTTAATAAAATGATTTATTACTTTAAATCATGTTTTATGGTAATTCATTCATTCATTCATTATCTTCCACTTAATCCTCTACTAGGGTCTAAACTAGGGGGGTACCCCATGCCCATCCAGGGGGGAATGTCTCAGGCGTTGGGCAGATACACCCAGGACAGGGGGGCAATCTATTGCTGGGCACACACTCACTCACACACATGTGAATCCTTGTCACGGTGGCTTAGTGGTTGGCAGGTTCTCCTCTCAGCACTAGGGATTCCCGTTTCGAATCCCCATCTGGATTAAGTCAATTGAGTTCTTCAAATTGCCCCATATAGAATGTGTGTGTGAGTGTGTGCCAAGTGATAGATTGGTGCCCTGTCCTAGGTGGATGGGCATGGGGAACCCCCCTGCGACCCTAATAAAGGATAAAGCTGAAGATAATGGATAGGGGGCGGCACGGTGGCTTAGTGATTAACATGTTCTCCTCTTAGCACTAGGGATTCCTGGTTCGAATCCCCTTCTGGGTGGAGTTTGTATGTTCTCCCTGTGTCCGTGTGGGTTTCCTCCGGGTTCTCCGGTTTTCTCCCACAGTCCAAAAACATGGATCAAGGTCAATTAAATTCTCTAATTTGCCCCATATAGAGTGTGCATGCGTGCGTTTCTGTGTGTGTGCCCAGCGATGGATTGCCCCCCTGTCCTGGGTGTATCTGCCCAGTGCCCGTGGCATTCTCCCCTGGATGGGCATGGGGAAACCCCAACCTCCCCGCGACCCTAATAGAGGATAAAGCTGAAGATAATGGATGGATGGATGGATGTGTCCAGAACGTCTGCTTCATTTGCGTCCTTTGTAAAGTTTCTCGGGGACACAGCGCCCTCTAGAGTCCCGCACTCAGATGTCCTCACTGTAACAGCCCGGTGTGTGTGGGGGGAGGACCCGTGGGTCCCCGGTCTCCGGTGTTTGTTCGTGTCCAGCCGCCGTTCGGCCTCATGCAGCGGCTCTCTGCGCTTCTGTTCGCCGCGTCGGCGCTCCTCTCTTTCGGCCCGACTCGCTCGTACTTCCTGGAGGAGCGCTGGAGCCCCGAGTCCCCGCCGCTCGCCCCGCGGCTGCTGATCGCGCTGCTCTGCCGCAACTCGGCGCACTCCCTCCCGCAGGTCCTCGGTGCCGTGGAGCGTCTCAACTACCCCAAAGAGCGGGTGGCTCTCTGGTGAGTCCTCGGCTCGGTTCGCCCTCAATAACGAGAAATAGTTTATAATAAAACTATAATAAAAAGTTAGTTTGGTTGAGTTTATTGCAGCTTACAGAATAAACTGTAATAGGTTTACAGTATGTTATTGGTTTATTAAAAATATGTTTACAATATGTTATGTTTACAGAATAAACTGAAGGTCAGAGCATCTCCGAGCATGTGTGTGTGTGTGTGTGTGTGTGTGTGTGAGTGTGTGTGTGTGTGTGTGGGGTTTAAACGGGTTATGACGTGTCAGTTTTTACAGACCCCCCCCCCCCTCTTCATAACTTCACCCCTCGTTTTCTGAGCCACATCCGTCCGCTCAGCCTGATCGAAAACACTCGGTTCTGTTCGGCTCTTTCTGGCTTCACTGAGCTTTGTTTTCAACCATCTATTTACCCATCCATTCATTATCTTCCGCTCTGGAGAACCCGGAGGAAACCCACGTGGACACGGGGAGGACATGGAAACTCCACCCAGATCCCATGCGCTGAGAGGCGAACGTGCCAACCACTAAGCCACCGTGCAACCCCATCCATTTACATTTGGTCATTTAGCAGATGCTTTTATCCAAAGCAACTTACAGGGTGAGCACAGGGTTCATCACAGCGCCCCCTGGAGCAATGAGGGTTAAGGGCCTTGCTCAAGGACCCACAATAGGACCTGGGATTTGAACCCCCAACCTTCAGATTGATAATCTTCGGCACTGGGCACACACACACTCACACACCCACTCTATATACGGGGCAATTTGAAGAAGTCAATTGACCTTGAATCCATGTTTTTGGACTGTGGGAGGAGGAAACCGAAGAACCCGGAGGAAACCTCACTCGGACGTGGGGAGAACATGAATTGGGATTCGAATCTGAGAGGAGAACATGCTAAACCACTAAGCCACCGTGCCGCCCTGTTTTAAACCAGAGGTTCTGAAACTTTTTAGATCACTTTGCACCCATCAGCAAACCAAAACTCGTCACGGAACGACATGTGAGAAAACATTTAAAGGAGAATGTTACCAGATTCCGTGGTGAACTGATTGTTTCTCTGGTGGCAGCATCAGCTTCAACATGAGGTTCAGAAGATGAACAGAAGATGAACTTTGTGAATTTGTGTCGTGGGGTTCGATTGTAGAGTTTTTAGGAACACATGTGGCAGCCAGGTGCGTTCAGCATGAGGGCAGAGGAATGTCGCCTATTTAAGAAATGTGTGTGTGTGTGTGTGTGTGTGTGTGTGTGTGTGTGTGTGTTCAGACTTTTACATTAACACTGTTAACGCCATGATGTTACATTTTTATAAAATGCAAACAAACTGCTGATTATAATGTTCATTCATCCATTCTCTTCTGCTTTTTCCTCTATTGGGGGGGGGGGGTTCCCCATGCCCATCCAGGGGAGAACATTTCAGGCGCTGGGCAGATACACCCAGGACAGGGGGGCAATCTATCACTGGACACATACTCACACACACACACACACACACACTCTATATGGGGCAATTTGGAGAACTCAATTGAATTTGATCCATGTTTTTGGACTGTGGGAGGAAACCGGAGAACCCGGAGGAAACCCACGCGGACACGAGGAGAACATGGACACTCCACCCAGATGGGATTCGAACTGGGAATCCCTAGTGCTGAGAGGAGAACATGCCAATCACTAAGCCACTGTGCTGCCCACTGCTGATTATAATGTAATATATGTATTCAGCATTACCTTTTAATTATTTAGCCACCTGTAGAGGTCACTGTTTCAGCAGCAGTGAGGATCCAGAATCCAGCCTCCATCTGCCATCACACACCCATCACCCAGCCGGGCCAGGGGCACCCCCGAACCTCAAACCGGGGTCCCTACAGTGGTGTAGCTGGTTTGTATTCACTCAAATAATCCATACATTCAACTGTTTGATTGATTTCCATACCGCTGCTCATGCCTTTAACTTCTGAAGTGTTTTTGTTTCGTCAGTAACAAACGTTGTATTTTTTTTTCATATTTGTCGATCTGTATAATGAACATGTTCAGCTCTAAACCCGTGATTATCTGCGTTTACGTTTGATGTCAGAAGATTATACGTCTCAGACTTTATGACGCGTTCGTGGCTCATCTGTGAATCCGTGTACGAGCTTCTGTAACGTCCGCCCGAGTCCCATTTCTAACGCAGCCGCCGTCACTGCCGCAGAGCCAACACTAAACACCGGGTCCTTCTCGAGTCCCCGACTGGACTGCAACAACACGGCTCCTGTAATTTGGTTCCTCTGTTATTCTAACTGCCAGTGTCCTTTTTTCGGACCCTCGTCTGGTTTGTCGTCCCGCAGGGTGGCGACGGATCACAACGCGGACGACACCACCAGTTTGGGTCAGAACATCCGGGGGAGAACGTTTCGGGCGCTGGGCAGATACACCCAGGACGGGACGCCAACCCATCGCTGGGCACACACTCACTCACACAGACACACTCTATATGGGGCAATTTGGAGAATTCAATTGACTTGGTCCATGTTTTTGGACTGTGGGAGGAAACCGGAGAACCCGGAAGAAACCCACGTGGACACGGGGAGGACATGGAAAGTCCACCCAGATGGGGATTCGAACCGGGAATCCCTAGTGCTGAGAGGAGAACATGCTAAACCACTAAGCCTTGGTTCCTCTGACTGCCAGTGTCCTTTTTTCGGACCCTTGTCCGGTTTGTCGTCCCACAGGGTGGCGACGGATCACAACGCGGACGACACCGCCGCCGTCCTGCGCCGGTGGCTGATTAACGTACAGAGACTGTACCACCATGTGGAGTGGAGACCAAAGGAGGAACCCAGGTGAGAATCAGGTGGAACTACAGAACAGAACTGCACGCTGGGTAAAAAAAATATCACCTCCACCTGCAGCTGAAGATGGAAACCGGTGATGAGCGGTGATGAGCGGTTCCTGTTCGTTAATCAGTGGAATGTGAAGTGAGACGCTTTAACTCCGCTGTGATGTCATTATTAGTGAGTATGAGGATGAGGAGGGTCCTAAGCACTGGACCGACCGACGCTACGAACATGTGATGAAGCTTCGACAGGTGGCGCTAGAGACCGCGAGGAACATGTGGGCCGATTACCTGCTGGTGAGTTACTGCAACTGTCCAACTGTCCTTAAATAAAAAATATATAAAACATGTTAATTAATCATATTAAATTAATATTAAAATACATTTTTATGCAAAGAATACAGACTTCTGATGTGTTTGTGTGTGTGTGTGTGTGTGAGAGAGAGAGTGTGTGTGTGTGTGTGTGTG